>JBCFXI010000581.1:0-137053 GCA_038496175.1 Ampulex compressa | reverse complement strand
CTGCTAAGGTCATATGGCCTAGGACCTACTGTTTAAGGTGGATTCCGAACCACCAGAGCTACGGTATACATATCACATAGAAAAACCAGAGGTGATGGGCGGGATTCGAACCCGGGTAAGCTAAAGTTTGTAAATTAAATTATATAAATATACGCCTGAGAGTTTTTATATTATTCATGTTGTAGAGACCAGTAAATGATATTTATTCGGTCCAGGAATAAATCAATTAATGGTTCATCATCATTACTGACCATCATTATTGACCATCATTACTGATCAGATATTATCTACTGACCTTTAAATTGTATAATGTTCTGATGAGCCCAATTCTATGAATTTGTATTAAATCTTGCGCCGCTATAAAATGTTTCAAACAATATCACCCCTCTCCTTTTACAGTAACCGTCTATATCGGTATGAAATTCAGGCTAACCCACGCTACAGAGAGAACCTAATCTGAATTTCATATCGACGATTACGGATGTAGATTGCGAGGGATGAGGCAGCACTTCGATCCGATTCGGTTTCCACGTAAAGCAAATTTTGACCCCGAAGGGACGACTTTTGCACTTCCACCCGGAAGCCAATCGAATCGAAGATCTTTGAAGCCTCGAAAGATCGCTTGTTCGGCCTGCAATGGCTGAAATGCACGCAAATGCAGAGATAACCACGTCGACATTTTATGCGAAATATCGTAAAAATGGAAGATAACCGTGCCAAAAGCACTAGGATAGCTCGATTCTTGATAGTCGGGAATATAATGTTAAACAATTTCCAAAAGATATGGCGTGCTATAAGGTAGATAGATAGCGTAAAGTAGATGAAAGAAATTATCTTTAAATACGTTTGAACCGTAAATCCAGTACGTATGCTATTCATATTTCTTACAACTTCTTTCTAGAATATAATTTGAACCGGCTAAGTACGTAATTTACATTTGTTTCTTAATTAGAGTTTAACTGTAAAGCTGTACGAGATGCTCGAAATGTGAAAACTTTAATGCAGATTTCTACCTCTGCATCTTACTTTCTTATCTCCTTCTTGCTATATTTATATTAGGCTATTTCAAAACTTTCTTTCGCTCTATAAAGAAATAACAGGTGCACAATATGTTTGTTCCATATTTTTTGGTTGAATTATGCATACAACTAGAAGACGACCAAAGCATAAATACTACAACATTAGAAAGATTAGGTTTCGTGTTTGTATGAACTTCAGATAAAGCAGCAGCGTGCAGATATCGGAAGACACTATTGGGACAACCTAATACATACATGCACACAAATGTATATCTTTCTGTTTGCTATGTACACACATTAAAAGGATTTGAAATTATCTACAAATCAGGTGCTAATAGCCAATAAATTGTATTCACGCCACATAATGATATTGTACATTACCATCCGCGTATTTGTCTTCTACATCTTCTCTTTTGACAGAGCAATCGATACGGAAAGATAATTTGAGCTTATAATTCAATCAACACAAAAAAACAACCGCAAAGAAAGTCAGTTTATGCACTGTGTATCTCCATAGCACAGTGTACAGTTACTTACACATTGATAGGAAGACTCACCTTCTATTCTTTATCAATACCACGGACGAACAAATTTTCATTAAGCAAACCATGCAACCAGCCATAAATGTGGAGGCCGAAAATCATAAAAGAGAACTGCGGAAGTTTTTACACGGATTTTAGGCGCACCGTACATAACGAAGCTGCGGACACGGTTCCGGCGTTTTTGGTGGCCATTTGGCCACTTAAACTCATCCTGATATACGTGACCGGTAGCGCAAATAGCGCGACATATATAAATAACAAAAGGACAGTGCACCGGCAGCGTTGCGGCCGGGCGTAGAAAGTAATTATTCCTTTTATTTCCTGACCATTATAAATCTACGCCGGCCAGCCGCCGCTGTTAATTTCGGATTTATAATCGCCGACCTGCCGGTAATGCCCGCCCTGGCGAATATCAATTTTCGATAAATAGCTAAATAAATATTTTTGGTCGCGGCGCTAATTGAAATTCATAATTTATGAGACGGCATATAATTTATGTCCACTCCGGGGGAGTTAGGGCTATCGTCTCATTTCGAGTGCAACGCGATATTATCGATCGATCATGGTTTCTCTCGCGGTTTATCTTCCCCCCTTTCCCTCCCTCACACCTCTCACACCCTCTCGCTCGCTCTCCCCAACTTCTCGACAAAGGACTACGCTGGATGGTTTATCAGGCGGAGTCTCACGGGCGGCGACGTGTTAATTCGATGCATGCTCGCATAATGCACCGTGCCAGTGCATCTGTCGGAGCGCGCGCCAAAGTGAGAGCGCTTAATGGTCAGGCACGATGTTGGTTTGCGCTTTTATCACGAAATACGGGTAATGAACGCGGCGAAAATCTTCTTTGACCCTTCTTCGTTTTGAGAAGCGAAAGGAGGGCGTCCTTTTGACGAACTTTTGGCCCAGATCAATTTCACGGATCGTGGACCATGGTGGCAAGGCGGATAGGGGTGCCGGCGGATCGTAACGACGCGATACCGCGTTTAACCCTCCGGCCGCTGGGTAAATTTTCCAATTTTTGACCGACATTTACGAGCAGCTTTAATCGCTCCATTCAATTTTCTAATATAGAGTACTGACTTTTTTTTTTATTAACGCAGTACGTATAAATACGTAGATGAAAGGCTATATGTTAATTCTGATGTGCGATGTAGAACATTTTTATATCCATAACGGCATTTCCAGGTTTAAAATCGGAATTTTTATACCGTAGACTTTAATTACGAAACATTTCATTTAAATCGTGGCCTATGTTTTAATAAACGCGCAAACGCCTGCGAAATGAAAGAAATAAATCGACAATTGTAATCATTTGAAAATACAAATTTAAAAATAATTGTAAATAGCTCCTTTGTACATTCAAACAGTATTGCTATTCTGCTGCTTTGCGCAGGTAGTTGAGTATAATTTTCCAAGCTGCTGCTCTAAGTGAACATAATTCCACGGCATTTTATATTTCCAAGAATTAGCTGTATGTGAAAATGCTTACTGTAAGCCTTTTATCATACCTGCGTTTATATGATATTTTAACTTTATTTATATTTGCATAAAACATTCGCACAATTGAATAGTTTATTTTGATGACAGGCTACTTTGAGATACATAATCATAAAGTTAATGAAATGTTACGCTGTACAGCACGAAAAGAAGAGACTGTTTGATGGATTAAAGAACATTATTCCGAGGTTGCGGTTAGTGGTGGATGAGCCGAAGACCTGGGCTGCTCGTTATGAAATCTGACGCAAGACGCGTTCATTAAGCGCCGGCCTTGAAACTTCGCACAAGGCATTATCCTGTTGCACAGAGAATTACTTTCGAAACGCAGTTTCTCTGTAGCAGGAGTTGGAACAGGTGGTGAACACAGTACGCCGGTTGTCTAGGAGTCGTGAGAGAGGTACGGCAAACGAGCCATTTGCCTCGCGCTTGGAACACTTACGGATACCGCAAATTCTGAACAAACTTGGATATAATTACCTTAGTTCAAAATACGACAAGTTGATTACGTTACCGACACGGCTTGACCAAAACCAAGGACAGCTGTGTAGAAAAGTAAGGCTGGTCGAGTGTCTTCGAGTCTGGTCAAATTTATTTTGTACATAGTCTTCGACTGTATACTTTAGTTAACAACGTTTTGTTAAACGTTGTTAAGCAAGTTTTCGCGCTACTTGCAATATAATTATACTGGATTTTAAAATTGTCCGGTCAGCCATTTTTCATTAGCTTGATAACGACTATGCAAATGTGGCCGAAGCATCAGTTTTGTCAGTAATGAAGAGCTTTCATTCAAAATAAGATCTTTACAAAAATAGTATATCAAACAGCGGGATTTCTTCCTATCAAGTTGCTCATGAATCGTTCTTGTTACATGTGTCATCTTGTATATGAGCCGCTTATTTTGAAAGCAGTTTATGAAGGTTCATTTATGAGGTAAAAAATAAGGTTACTGCTAGGAATAGATTGAACTTAATGTGACTTCCTTGTTTTTAAACAGTTAATATCAAATCTGGCATGATTTACAGTCAGTAGTAACAGTTTTGATCGTTGCCTTGAGCCGATTCGATGCTACAATGCGTTCGAGAATAGCTGCAAAAGTGACACCGAGTTACGACAGATATATGGTGGTGTGAAAGTACCTAACGCGTTTAAAACCTAACTTTTCTTTTTCTAATCTTTTTTATCCTAAAGCTCGCAAAATAGATTAATGTGTCGGGGATCTTTATACCACTCTGCACCTTAACCAGAGCTATGCCGCCGGATTCAAGATGAAAGAGGTGCTCGAAGGACGAGTAGAGAAAAGCTATCGCTCATTCTTCGCAAGCCTTCCGTGTTACACGGTCCTGCCAATGTCGACTTTGATGAAAGAATTCCGTTACCCTTTGTGAGGCAAACCCGACAGAATCGTTCTTTCACATCGTTGAAATTAGTTGGCATTCGCGAGATGTTGCCAGCGTTCACATTTAACGTCAGAATTTTATAGAGCTCACAATTAGAGTCAATAATTAAATAAATAGAATTAAAATGATATAAGTAAATCGTGGTTAATATAGTACTGTGCCAGAAATGAATGCACGAATGTGATCGATATTTTACTATTAATGGAATCTAGTAGATTTATTGAGTTAATTTTTACATAATAAAAATGGATATGTAACAAAAAATGATTATGTATATATACTAGATTATGATTATGCATAAATCCTAAAAATTAGTGACACAAACGAATCTTCTTAAACCATAAAATATAACAGAAGATTACTACTAAGCACGTAACTACTCCTACGTCAATTTTTTCCATAGGCACAATATAAAAATTTGACGATCCATGAATCTTGCGAACGCCATGAACAGACAATCATCAAGAACCCTTTCAAGCAAAAACGTTAAAACTCCTTAGCCAAACCACTTAAGAAACGAAAGAAGATTGACCTAATTTTATACCTAAATCATTTGTACAATATGTAGATACATGAATTAAAAATATGTACGTAAAATAGGAGTAGCAACGATTTACGAAATGACAAAGTTGTAAGAAAAAATTTAAATATCTTTTACGCGAATTTTACATAGAACATTTTTCTGTTGCAGTTTAATACACCGAGATACCAGGCCAGAACCCGTAATAAGATGTTCCACCCTGAGGGGAGCGACCAGACTGCCGACGGCGCCGGATCATCTTAGCGAAGCACGCTTGAGAATAGACCCAAAGGTGTTGGTTTTCGTGGAAACATTATATTCTAGGCTGGGGCGAGAAATAGCGGAACTACTCGTTTACAACCGCATAAAGTGAGTACACGATCTGCGGCATTTTGTCTCGTTTATCTTTCATACTGTGCCTGTAATGATTAGGTCGAGTTTTCGACATGATGTTACTTTAAATTGTTTATTCAATTCTATTGTCATATAATTATATTGAATATATTTAAATTGTGGATGAAAGATATTAATTATCTCGTGTTTTTGACATTCTATGATTATGATTTGCATCCTTAATTTCATCTGGATACATTATTCGAGGAGGTTACTCAGTTTCTATACGACGGTTATATCTATATATACTGCGCGTAAGAACCATTGTTCGATACTATTTAAGCAATGAAACGATTTCATTCTTCCCAATTTCTGCCATAGAATATATGTTTGAAATACATTGGAATACATCTACTGTATTCGAATTTTCGTTTATATGTTATATCGTTAGAAAAAACGATCGAAATTTTATCAAGAGATACTACAAAATGTGAATGTTTATCTCGGTAGAAACTGATTTCTGTATAAAAAAAATAGAGAGCGACAAAATTTCGGTGAATGAAAATCAAAACCTGTTTTGTTGAATAAATTTCTGTTTTAATGAACAACTATTGAACTATACCTATTGAATTCTGCCCATAAACAATAGAATAAGACACAAATAACAACAAGTTAAAATTTTTCTACTAAATTACCACCTGCTTAACCGGTTCAATGATATGATTTGAAAATATTATATCTAAAAAAACGGTGTATTTGTAGAATTACTTTAATAAATTTTGTCGTTTCAAATTTTAACAAGGAAAACGTGTTACTTAAAAAGGAATTGTACAGCTTCACTTTATTATCTATAAACATGTCACATTTTCATTTATGGAGTCAAAGCTATGAGCTACTATATATATAAAATAACGAACAAATATTAAACGAAGTCTAAACAATAATATCTAAAGCAATGAGTAATTACAATGAAATTAAATTAGTATGCGTACGAGCTGCACTTTAATATACAGCGAAACAAAGCTTAAATGATAAAAAATAATACGTAATTATAATTAAAAGCTATATAAAATGATACGTGTTCCTTGAAAATTTCATCCCAAATTACATTTTTCTCTTCGTACAGAGTAAAAGAACACGTTACAATTCTGCCTGATAAATTTGCTGCGTGTTTTTCCTTATTTCGTTAGTCCTTCGAGGATTTAATTTAGATGAGAATAGTGCGGCAGTAATAGGTTGAAGGAAAACTACTGGCACGATTGCCGTACCATTAAGGTGAAATGTAGTACTTAATAAAACCTAATTTCCCGGGTCGATTATTATCGCAACACGCTTTCAGGGAAACCGACTGATCGATCGTGCCCCCTTTTTACCAGCGCGCTGACAAAATGCAAATGCCACCTCATTCGGTGGAGAAAAATGAAGGTGCCGAGTGGAGGCACTGAAAGATCGTCTTTCTTTATTCCTGTATTTAAAAAGGGTCGCCCCATTTTCCTCTGCGTGAATGTGCCTTCGCGGAATCCTAGCCGCCTGCTTCATCTCGATAAAATCACACCCATGAAAACGAACTGTCGACGAACGGTGCAAAGTCTGCTATAACCCGGCTAATTGGCGAAATGCAACATTGAAAATACGAATTCTTCAGGCTGATAATATATAACAATTCTCAAGAGTGAACCATTTGCTGCGAGAAGTTTATTACTGGATGGATGATTTAACGTGTATATTGTGAACCCTTGTTACCTATATTACATCTTTTTATGTTAGCTTTTTGTAATGGTGAGAAACAATTAATTTTGTATAGAATGATTATCAAACGTCCGTATGATGTACTTTTTCATTTTCGAAGAGTTCCAATGATTTTAAGCAGTTCTACTGTTACTTCTAAATTTCTTCGGGGCAAAATTAATGATTTTTATGATATAGGAATAAGCGAGTACTATGGGTACATAATATAACAATACCAAAGATTTGGTACAGCGTTTGACGAATAAAATTCGTGCCTATTTTCACGCATTAATTATTAAGTACCTGTACTTCTTTTTACAAAAGCACTACCAATTAAATCTATACATATTCAGTTAATCTTATCAATGTAATGTAAAACGTTACTTTTCGTTCTAAATCAAATCAATTCGCAGGCCCAGCTCGTCCCATATAAATTATACACGTGTCAATGTTCTGAAAGTTAAAAAATGGACAAAGCTCATCTACCCTAAGACAACTTTGCACAACCAACAATAATCCAGGAAACAAGCAAGCCCCGCTGCTGCATTGCTGCGAAAGTCAAACTTACCGCGAAAGGTTAATCGATGCGAAAAAGAAGGATTCTCGTGTCGGGAAACTTCGCGCATCCGGGATATGCGCATTCGTTGAGGACCGTAGTTAAAACCGTGCCAGAAACGGCGGTTCGAGAGTTTAACGCAACGAGGAGGGTTTAAGCCGGATATACTTTGGAGGTAAAGAGGCGGGATCCTGGCGAAAACCAAGGCGGAATAACGATTGCACTCAACTTACGAATCTTCCGGGGATAATCAAATAATAATGCTGGCTTAATGCGGGCGCATCGCCATTGGGAATTGGAGTAGAGCCGGCCGTGGTCGTGAATAACGGATAGAGACAGATCGCTGGCAATATGTCGCCTAACGGAATCCTGGATGGAGCACCGTGGCCGGATAAAGCGATAGGGCGCGTAACGCGGAGACGTGGGGCGTATGTATTGCGAGCTGAGTTGATCGGCGAGCGAGTCGACGGATGAGAGAGACAAAGGTTCGCGGCGAGAATGAGCGAGCGAACGAGCGAGTAAGCTTTGAGGGTGAGGGAGCGAGCGCTGAGCTTGAGAGCGAGCGAGTGAGGGAATCGGTATAGGGAAGGGAGCGAGAGGGAGAGAAAGAGAATCCCAGAAGTGGGTAGGTCATGTATGACGGGGAAACGTTTTGGTATAATACAGGGTAGGATCTAATGCGCAGTGATGCAGAAAAGGGGACTTACTCTTGTGAGCAAATAAAAAAAAAGAATACATGGACGTACGTGTACGTAGGTAGGCCCGTCTCACCATTTACGCGGAGCATTCGTTCCACGTATCCTTTTTTCCCCACTGGAGCCTGTCAGAGCGGAAAAAAAGGAATCCACGAGAGGAAAGCCCCTGTATGTTATAAAAATATTCAGTTCTCGTATTTGCATAAAACCTGCAATGATGAAAGCATAGATAAATAAATTTGGCTTTTATTCGTTGCCCGAACGGTTTTCGGACAATGGAAAGTAAAGGCAAGCACGTTGACCTCGGTTTTGTTAAAATTATTATGATTCTTTTTGTAGTAACGTAAAAGGAGATTAAATACGTTTGATAACATGATCAATGCTATTTCTGTTACTTTTATGTTCCTGCATCTCGAATATTGGTACGGTTTTTATGGATCGAGGGCTTGAAGAATAGCATTGAGTATTTGGCAGATATTTACTAAACTGACGGTTCACACAGTTTGATATTTTTCCCACGTTAATTACTCAAAGCTGAGATTTGCTCTGTAAATACTCGTATACACGACACTATTATCTAAGTATTATATTTAAAGGCGTGCCTATTTCTGGATCACCTGTACTATGCATTATACCTTATTGTGTGCAATGTCGCATCCATGCACCTATACAAATATAGATAACCATCACACTATTCTACATCCATTTTCTCATGTAGAATCGCCTTTTATTTCGTCTCTTCACAGTTGTACAGGGAGTTAAATTAATAATCGCAACTTTCAATAGATCCACAACCATTTGTTTTTACAAATAACAGGACACAATTTGCATGTAATTATTTTCTCTACAATTGATATCCACATGAATTGCACGCATAAATCATACCAAAAATACTATAATAAAAACAATCAGCAAAATCTAAAAAATAACAGAATAAAAAACTTCCTAAGCGTTTAACATTAGAATCAACGAAAACCGCTCCAACGCATCTAGATACACTACAAATAACAATCGTAAAAGAAAAGGAACTAGTGGATGAAACTATAGATCCATTTAATTGTTTAAACAGCGCAACAAACTTGTTCAACCCTTCCGTATATACATGCGAATTTTTATAAGAACTTGCGAACGGATCGTTCTGACCGCTTCGATGGTTCCAATGGTAAACCACTTCACGTCTAATCGCCCACCCTGTACCAGGTACCGCTGCTCACCCTGTATATACTCGGATACGTGGACATACGTCTCTGCACAGAGGAGTGTACGTGTACTATCCGATAATCGGAAAGCCAACCGACGCACGTACACGTTCACGTTGACGCACACGCAGAAGACAACTCGACAGCGGTCACGAGCTCCCGTTTGCTTTATCCGCTGCAATTTCATAATCGATAATCCCCCCTAGAAGGGTACGGCAGCGATGGTCACTCGGCAGGCAACATCCACCTGTGTTACTAGCCTTGGGGAGGGGGGATTTGTCGTCGACGATCAGGGAGCGAAGATACGGAGCTCTCTGAATATTTAAATGGTGCAGTTACGAAATTAGGCGTTAACGCATGGCTTCCGAGTCACGAGATACGTATCTGGTATATGGCAAATTGAACGTAGAGGCCGGGTTACGAGATATTTTGTTTAACACGTGCCAGAGCGATTTTTCGTTACTTTCGGACCTACGTTTGATTTTTGTTCGAGCCCTGCCCGGTGTATCTCACCATGCTATTACAATTTGTTCTAACGTATGTCTCGTGATTCTTATTATTGGCAAGAAACAATTGCTTTTTAATTTTTCGTTTTGCAAGGAAAATTGTAAATGACTCGAAGGGAAAATTTAGCGTGGTACGTATGCGCCCCACGCGGCACGGAACGTGCTAATGGTTCCTTGTACGCGCGTATTGACAACTCGAGAAATTAAGAAGAATTTAATCTCTTTATTGCAATACGAAGATGACGAAATTGTGCATTAGCTTACGATGACGACAAAGAGTGTAGACCTTCTACTAATGTAAAGCAACATGCACGAGAAATAAAAATGTGCGGTGGCTAGAAACACGTTTAGTTAACAGAGCGCCATATACAATGTGTTAACTGACACAACGGTCTATTAACATTAACTACGAGATTCCGGTTAATAGTACGATATACTTGTACACTATATAAATGTAATTGATAAATCTTGATTTTCAATGATATTCATCTAGTTTTCTTCGATAAAGAAATATTGAGAAAGCGAGGCATTAGATGTCACGTTCATCATGAAAAAAATTCGGGTACCGCATTTTGCATTATATATTATCATACAGTACTTACAAGTCGTGTATATTGAAAAGCTAGCCTATGGCGGTTAAATGCATCGACATCCATTCTTTCTATAACAATATGACAAGAAATTTAGAGTAAAGCAGAATTCAAAGAAACAGAAAATATATCGATATCCTTCTCACAAGCGTGTTGAGTATATCTTCAAAACCAATTATCACGATAGTCCTTTAGTTAACAATGAGATATACTGGCGTCTTTTTTGAAAGATTGGCCGATAAATCTTAATATACAGCGTATATAGCTATTGGATGTCACCTGAATATTGAGAAACGTTTAGCGTCGCATTTCGCTTCAGATCGATTATCGTTTCATTATGGAATTTTCACATCGTTATGATACGAAGAATAAGTTTACAGTTACTAACCAAATCGAAGTTAATGTTATTCACTTTTATCTTTTCTTTTTATAATAAAATAATATAGAAATCTTGAAATTAATATACGAAGATTCTTAACACTTTTAGGAGCTTTAGATAATAGAAGGGTCAGCAATAATTAAAACAGGGCAGATAAAATTTCTCGTTTACCGCCGCAAATTTTGGAGCAGGAATGGATATTCGAAAGTATCCCCGTTTAATGCGAATTAATATTTATTGCACGCAAATAGTGTCCCGAATAAAAGTACGCAGCCGGATTTTTGGCACTCGCATTAAATCATTATGAAACTCGCTTTTTCGCAAATGCTCTACGGACGTATCGGCCCAGGCTATTTTATGGCTTCGAAAGGCGGATGCAGGTGCGCCGAGCTTTTTGCACCGAACTGTTTTACAGTTTGCTGAGTTACGCCCCGTATGACAAATCGACACGACGGTCTACTAATTTCCTATATTATCGTCGCTCCTTCCACTTTTCCACCCAGGCATTCGCATAAAATGCGCGCTCATAATGAAAGAATATGTCTTCGGATATCAGGAAAAAATATTGCTATAAAATGTAGTAAACGCACGAGTACTCTATAGTTACATCGTCGCGTAAATCTTACAAGTTGGCAGCATATCGCTCTCTATATCGAAAACAATTATCGCAGAACACCACGGCCATTTCACTGGGTCGTAATAAGTAAACGCACGACGTGCAGGTAACTTAATGGATTCTCGTAAAATCCCCATATTTTCCTCTACCTCGTTAAGCTTTTTCGTTACAAATAAAGAAACGGCCGGCGTACAAAGAAATGCATTATCGTAAATAAGTGAAGAGCAATTAAGCAACGTTGGTCGGCATCTTGGCTTGCGATCCGAACGATAAAACTGCCGTGCCCGGTAAAATATGGCCGGGGAACACAAAAAGCGTTAATAAAGCTAGACGGTTTCCCTCAAAAAATACAGCGCTACATCCTCGATAGGATCTCTTCCCTCCTCGATCACGTCTTTCATCGTGTCGCCGTCATTTTCCTGCGCCAATACGCCACGGCACTCGTTATTCCAGGCACCGAAGCGAAGAGGATGTCGGTCAGGGCAAAGGGTAAATGTTCCACAGCACGTCGTCCGCGTGGAAATTCTGATCAACAGTCCCTGTATTTTTTCGTCCTACGCACGCCGGCTTTTTCCTCATGCCGCATTCCCCGCGCTCTTCTCGTTGCACCACGTTTTATCCTGCCTTCTAGCGGCCTCTCCCTCATTCTTTAAATCCTCTCGCTCCCGCCCTCTCTCTCTCTCTCACTCACTCACGCACGCACACACATACACGCCCTCTGATATTCTCACATTCCCCTCGGCCTGAAGGAAAAATAAATGAACGGTGTCACCGTGATCCAGAATGTCTACGGCGAGCGTGCCGGAGGCGCTGCCAGCCCGGCCGGACTTTCTTCCCTGTCATGTACGAATTACACGGCATTTTTAACTCCTGCATCATTTACGAAACTCCGCTGCGATTTCGCATATGCCGGGAAACGTTCTCCCTTGAATTTTTTATACCGGTAGTCGGACGGTGCAACGGCATGGCCGGGCTACTCGCTGGGTTCAGAGAACGGATTTTACGGGAACATCGATTGCGGAAGAATTTTGCGATTAAGGCAAATATTTTACGATGCGCACACAGGATTTTCGGCGCAAAATAAAACGATGCCGTGAAATACTAGGGTATAATAGGGACGGGCGTTCGATCGCACTGCATGTTATGAGTAAAGGCATTACGGATAATGAGGATTTTGAAACGGTGTGCCGTTTCGACTTAGGAGCGTTTGAAGAGTTCGAGCATTAGATTAACTTGCAGACCCGTGAGTCGTCTCTGCAATTCAATTCGTTAACATCGAGCCGTATGCAAAAGTTTATTTTTTAGTTTTATTTTCACGATGTGGAAATTCAGTATGCATATATTTACGGTCGCTCTCTGTGGCCCTTTATATATGGTATGTTTTTCATTGGATTATACTCAGCATATTATAAAAATAAAGTAAAATTAGGTCAAAGGAGAAGCTAAAACGTTTACACGCGTGTAGTACGGAATACTAATATTTGGACGTTATTAAAGTTTTGAGTGTTATGTGCTTTCTATTACATATGTAAGGCCTAAACACAGAAAAGGTGTCTTATGCCACGTTTCTAATTAACCTTTCTAATTAACAGAAATACAAAAGCTATTTAGTTTATACATAGTTGGTTAAATGACGGAAAAATATTGCAATTATAGTGCAACGAAGTATTTTATATTATATTTTACTGGACTGGGGAATACAATACAACGTGGCATCATACTCTTTGTGTTTATTATATATTTACTCAACGTGCAAAGCATAATACATCAAACTCTACTAATGGTCGAATATTTTTATAGTTGACTGTACACACTTAACACAGAATATACGCTACAAATTAAGAGTTATGCCGCACGTTTTACGGCGCGTAAATCACGATTAATCTAGAAGTACAAGAATAATTCCAATATCCTAGAAAACAGCGATTAAGCATACGCGATTTATGTTCGCTGTATGAAATCATGAAGAACCGTTTTCTGCCCTGCAAGGACGCGACGCAGTTCCGCGATGCAATGTTTCTTATTGACTAATATAATGCTCAATACTGTTTAATATATAAGAAGATAGTGGTCCTTTCAGGCATTAACAAACCCTGTTAAATAAGGTTA
The DNA here is from genome assembly GCA_038496175.1 of Ampulex compressa. Classification (NCBI taxonomy): domain Eukaryota; kingdom Metazoa; phylum Arthropoda; class Insecta; order Hymenoptera; family Ampulicidae; genus Ampulex; species Ampulex compressa. The sequence goes on along the minus strand of JBCFXI010000581.1, from coordinate 123,367 downwards.
AATAATAACACATGATAATGATCATAGCAAGCATTTTCTTCGCGCACTTTTAATAATTCTCCATCTTTTCTTATGGAGTTAAATTCAGTCGACCAAATCGACATTTGCATGTGGAAATCAAAATTTTTGGCCACGAATATGTGGCTCAATCGGTAAAAAGGATGATAAATAATAATTAAATTGAATCAAGATTAGGGAACGTTTTAGGAATTGAGTTTTAGGAATGGAGAAGAACCGTATATGTAAAGGGCGTAGAAAAACATGGAACCATTGGGTGTAAAGTTGGACCGGGACTTGAATCCGGAACCTTTTGTTTACTGGACCACTGCTCTACTTTTAACCTGCTCAAACCCTCCGGTCAAATACTTTTCTAAACGCCTTATGAAATAGTATTTAAAATTCGAGCGCGTCTTCATCAATCATACTGACTAACAATATCGGTATCTCACTCCTAACGTCACTTGCTCGGTGGTGTCTAATAACACACGATAATTTGCAAGCATCTCTACGCGCACTTTTAATAATTCACCAGCTGGTCTTATGGAGTTAAAGTTCAGTCCACCAACTTCAACTTTGACTGATGTTTGGTCAACTGAATTTTAACTACATAAGACCAGATGGAGAATTATTAAAAGCGTGCGAAGAGATGCTCGCTATTATGCGTTGTTATTATGCATTATTATGCGTTGTTAGAAACCACCGAGCATGTGAGGTTAGGAATACGATACCGATAATGTTAAATAATCCTCATTTATTACGTTTCATCTCTCGCGGTGTGAGCAGCTTCTCAAATAAAATTACATACACACGTAAAAGAATATCACCACCATAAATACATTTGAATAGAAAACGATTCCGTTGGAATGAATTAACGTACGAGGGTGGTCCGATAAGTATATAGTCTCACCGCCCGATGGTGCTATTATCGTAAGATAAATATACTACCGTGTAATATATTCTCGTGGACAGCTACTGTTAACATTTCAGCCAAATCGGACTCGTAGTTTTGCTTTAGCTGGGTTTGAAAGCGGGCGTGTCCACGAATTTTAGAAAAATGGAAAAAGAGCAATATAGTTCGGTGATACGATTTTTATTTTTGGAAGGGAAATCACGCAGCGAAATCAAAGAGCGCTTAAATGCTGTTTACGGTGACTCTCCTCCTTCGATGGCGACCGTCAAAAATTGGCTTAACGAGTTTCAACGTGGTCGCACGTCGATGTTGGATGAGCCACGCCCAGGTGCTCCGAAAACGGCTACCACGGAGGATAACGTGACGAAAATCCACGACCTCGTATTGGCAGACCGCCGATTGAAGGTGCGCGAGATAGCTGAGATAGTAGGCATCTCAGAAGACCGCATGGCTCATATCCTGCATGAAATATTGGGCATGAGAAAGTTGTCGGCGCGATGGGTGCCGCGTTTGCTCACCACCATGACAATGCATCAGCTCACACCTCCGCCATCGCCACTGCCAAATTGGTCGAATTAGGCTACGAACTGCTGCCCTATCCATCGTATTCTCCAGATTTGGTCCCGTACGACTTCTTTTTGTTTCCAAACTTGAAAAAGTCACTCGCCGGGCAGAAATTTGAGTCGAATGAGGAGGTTATCGCCGCCACAGAGGCCTACTTTGAAGACCTCCTGAAAACGTTTTTTTCAGACGGGTTAAAGAAGTTGGAGCATCGCTGGGTCAAGTGAATCGAGCTAAAGGGAGACTATATTCAGAAACAAATCGCCACTTTTCCAAAATGTTCGTTTTTCTTTTGTAGGCTAAGTACTTATCGGACCACCCTTGTACACCTTAATGTGGCACAACCAGGTGTAAAGTAAAATAATTTTCCGAGTCAAAGGCAATAACGAAATAGTGGAACAATCTGCTCCACTCAAATCAAAACCATTATTCGCCTTGATTCGGACAATTGCTTTATTTTTCACCCAGTTCTGCCACATTAAAGCTACATCTCGAAAGACGAGCAATCCGCTCTCAAAACCTCATCCATTATCGATTTGAACTCGAACAAAAAGATCAAATTTGCGGCGACCAGAGGTGATTTATTAAAGATTAAAACAGATCGAATAAGAAGTGTATTTTCTGCATGATTCTGCAAAATTTCTTACTCTGTACTCCCGCACAAAACGTGGCTATACGAGGGTCCTACGTGTCTCGCGTCTTCCCGCCGTTATTCTCCCGTCGACGGCCATTCCTGGAAGGGCGTTTCATAAATATGCTATGCTGCTTGTGTACCGGCGGCTTTCCATGACGCGTGTTCATGCGAGGCGGAACATGACGTACGACCGACGGGAGCCGGACCTCGCGGATTTCCGTTCGAAATAAATACGTATCTGTCGGCGGAGGTTCCGACGCGGCCGAGGCCTAGCGGCACAGACAGTTTTTTGCTTTTACGCCCTCCTTCGCCCCTGGAAAGCTGCGAAATTGAGAGAGGGAGACAATGGGCGCAGGCCCGGACGGCCATGGACAAGTTGCTGGCTAGGATCTCGTCCATCACCCTGACGTTCTCTCGCGCGATGCTCATACCGCGGTATCCGATTGTCAGGTCTATAATATTTAGTCCCGTAACGTAGAACGCGGCTGTATGTTACCTTTGATTACCACAGGCGTGTATATGCGCCCCCAAGAGTTTATCGATACATACGAAGGACATATATATGTTCACCCTCACGAGTTGATTAATATATGATATACGGAAGGTGTATGTGATATGCGCCGTTTATTTTGAAAGTGACCTAAGTCCATTTATATTCAAATCGAGATATTTAAGAGTTTGTGTTTCGATGATATTAAAGATATACGTTTAAGATATTAATGTGTTATACTGCTTAAGTGTATCTAAGAGAGTTAAATTAAAAATTTCTATTGAAATGATAGCAATTATTAAGTGGATTGTATGTGTTTTCTTGCCACTAAAGGAGTTAAACCACTTTAAAAAGTAAGAACTGGATTTGTTATAGATTTTGACGGAGCCCAAATCCCTTTGACATAATTTAAAAAGCTTTAAATTTAAGAAACAGCACTCAATTTCTTTTATATTTCTTTACTACACTTCGAAAACACAATTTATGCAATTCGGGAAATCTAACTATATAAATTACGTGAAAATTTACTGCTCATGTACATTTTTCGTACGCGGGAGGAATTTCAAGAAGCTGCTTGCTTCGGAGGTATATATCGTAATAAATCCATCATGTTGTATTTCGCTGCTCCAATTCGTCTTATACTTTTATAAAGTGGTATCAATACAATATTTTTGAATTTATGTGTCTAAAATTATCGTGTCGTCTAAATATACTTAATTGCAAAATGTTATGTACAACGATGTTACTTAATGTTACACGTTACTACTTAATGTTGTACACATTACTAGAGTTAACGTAAAATAATTGACAAATGGACTTAGGTCACATTCAAAATAAACGGCTCATATATACGCCTTGATACATTTACATACGAGAGATATTTCGAATTTTATTATACTTCTCTCCTGAATATATTTCATACCTATTCAAACGAAATATACATTTTGATCGATGAGTATGACAATGTGCGGCAATCGGTCGCAGCATCTGACGTGCAAATATCGCGCTCTATCTACCGATGCTACATTGCGAGAGTGCGCCAAAACCAAAGGGTTAATGCTCTACGTGCCGACTACTTTTCAGATATATCTAGGATGCTATATATGTATTAAAACCGAAGGAAGAACAAAGAGGAAATATAATGGTGCTACATATTGCAATAAAATCATGGAAAATGCACGGTCATAAAATTGTGCAATTTTTCAGAAATGACTGACATGCCATTTTCACGGATTTAGTAGTTCTAATTTTATCGTTTCACTTCATTTCATTCAATTAATAAAATGCTGCTAAAGCAATTTCGTTTTGGAGTCCGATTTTTTAATTCACCGAAGTAACCATGCAACCAAAATCTTTGCGGGCTATTGCGCGGCAATTGTTAATTTTTAAAGACTTTTACTTGACTAAAACGTGATCGAGGTAAAATCTTTACGACTTGCCAAATTCTATGAATTAAATAATACATTACTTTAACATTATATGTTAAGATTAGTAGATATGGCATTACACACCAAACGGATGAGAAGAATTTTTCGTGTACGACACATGAAATTTTCTCTGCCCAATAGGCATACTAATTGCTTACAGTGTAATTGAGGTCTAATTGTTACCGTGCATATACGATGTGCCTTGTGGTGAGAATTGACAAATCAAACAGAGGTTGTAAGTTGTTAGTGTCCCACCGCGTAGTGTCTGGCTTTCCCTATGACTTTGTACGGACGTAGGGATAATTGATGATGCAAGTGGATGGATTTCAATAACTGCAATGTGTTTTAGTAATAATGCAAATATATTTAATTATAAAAAACTTATACTCTGTACTAGATGAATCAATGAGAGTGAGAAATAAATTGTCTATCGAACGAGAATCCTTTTCGTGCTGTCTTGATGAGAATATTTTTATCGTAACGACGACTCGGTATAAAGTGTCAACGAGAGTGGAAACATGCCGATTGGCCATTGCCAATGGTTTTGATTGGACATTTTGTGAGGAGGTGGAGAATACTCCTTCTTGACGTTTGTTTCTTGGATATGAAGAGTTTGGGAAATCTCCACATGACACTGACTTACCCACACGTGTTCTATTACCATAAAACTTTCTATTGAAAGTCCCGCCGTTTTTTTAAATTTCAACATTTCGCATCTCATTCGATGTTTTTGGCATAATGTTTGAAGTCATTCAAAAGAGGATGTTCTGATCTACCGAAATTTATGTTTTGTTTTTTTCTTCGAGTTAATTTATGTTAATTTTCAGATTATTAAAATGGAATGTCAAGACAGCTCCTTCTTTTTGCTTTTAATCAAGGTTCTAAGGCTACGAAAGCTTCTCGGGACATTTTACTGTGTACGGAAAGGGTGCCTAGCTAAAAGAACTGCTCGTGAATGGTATGCCAAGTTTACAATGGACATTCGATGAAGAGCGATTAGATTAACTTTTGCACGAAAATCCGCGTCAAACAACAAGGAAACTGACAGAGAAAATGGAATGCTCCCACACTGCTATAGATAAATATCTTCACTCGTTGGAAAAAAGTTAGAAGTGTGGAGTATGGGTTCCGCATGCAAAAATTTAAAAAAATCGCGAGAACTTGGTTGTCAACGCAATATATTCACCGGTACAAGTGGCCCTTAATAAAATGAAAAACAAAAGAGAATCCTTTAAGATGTAAAACGGTTCGATTATTTTGTGTAAGATTATGGATACTGACCGATCCTGGCGATTATTAAAAACGTCTCGTTTCAAGACTTAGAACCGGTTTATGGTTCGTAAACTAATTATCCTTTGCAGCTATTTTATATTCCAGCAGCGTGCTTGAACATTGATAGAGATAATACTTTTCTTCCAGTACGATCTACGGACAACAGGATGCTCTCTATTGTCTAGTGATGATCGATGGGAGATTCCGCATTATTCGAATTAAAAACGACTATGCGTGGATCGGAAGGTAGTTGGAATTAATTTTTCGATATTTTGCAAACTATTGATACGTTACGGATAAGAGCAACCCGCACTTTTCGTTGCGGCTTTTTTTGTTTACCATCAAATTTTGATTACTTTTATTTATCAATGAATAAACTCGTTTATCCTATACTATACATATATACATACCGTTTGTCTATACATTTTAATACAAGTTATTCTTTAGGAATCATTGTTAAATCGATATAAGAATGCCAAACCAGATAACAATCCTTTATCGTACCCTTTCACATTCCTTTCTCGTCAGTTTCGTCGACCAGCTCGCTCGCTATAAAGCCGGACGTCTTTGCACGTCTACAGCGTACGCACTGGACAATTTCGCAGCTGGAGCAGCGCCAGAGAATCGGGAGATAACGCGGAGCCGTCCGATAATATTTACCGATAGGAACCGGAGTTCCGTAATCGAGGCTTAAAAAATCGATATAGGGGCCAAACGCGGTTAAACGTTTGGGCGTTTCGCCTATCCATCAGGGAAAAAGTGGAGGACGGGCGGTGGAAGTGGCGTCCATAAAAACCTTAATCACGGATTCAAATAAATTCCTGGCCGGCGTTAGGGACTGTCCCCGCCGATTGGACGCCGTATTTTACATCGACGATAGATTACTGAAAGGGCAGATACCCGCAGTGGCTCTCGGCTTAATTTTTTTTCGCTTCGTCCTGATTAACCCCTTGGCTCACGATTTTTCCGATCGCCCGGCCACGAAAACGGAAGGCAACGAGATGAGTTCGACGAGTACGATCTGATGTATAGAAAACTTTGGTCTACGTGAGTAGTAAAGGGCACGATTTAATAAGGTGGAAAATCATTATTTATGACAACTCGTCAATATGGTCTTAGCGGGCAATCACTTTTCGCACTTAACAATTTCTCTATTTGGTTATGACAGATTTAAAATTTGCTGGGTCATCAGAACGACAATGCGCGTGAGAAATACTGATCAATGACTTTGTTATTGTTAGTTTATTGATATTTCTGGTCCAGTTACCCTAGTGTCCAATTTTTTCTACGCCTTTTTTCTTGATACGTGTATGGCTTAATTCACCACTTTATATTCCAGATTTTCTATTTCATTTATAACTGAATTTTGATCAACTTTAATTATCGAGCCACGTAGCGAGTGGTCGAGAATTATTGACTTTCGCACACGCATTGTCGTTCTGACGATTTAAAAATTAGAACTCTCATAGCCGGATGGAGAAATTCTCGAGTGTGAAAAGTGATTGCCCGCTAAGACCATATTCACGAGTTGTCTCAAATGCGTACGAGAAAAGAGGTTAGGAGTTTCTAATGTATACATTAAATCTTTATTTATATTACGTTACTTTTCGTCATTCAAGGTGTGGGGACTTTTCGAAGTAAACTTGAATTTGAGCACTATAGAACGACATCGACCGAGAGTGCCTTCTTGTAGAAATGATTCAATAAGAACACACGTTTCAGCGTATAAGTAAATAAAATTATCTGGATCAAAGCCAAACGGAAAAGGAAAAAGTGCAATTAAATTGGTGTCTCATTTTTGGGTTTCTCGATGCTTACTTGCATAACCATCTAACGTGTTCAATTTTCGGTAAACACAATAATCACTGATGACGGTAACTGGAAACAAAAATATATGCATAAAACTGATTAAAAAGGAACTGACTGACCACTTTGCTGGCAAAGGGTGAAGAAAAAGTTACGTTACATCTCAATAGCAAAGCAATAGCAATAGCATATATATATAATATACACACAATATCTATAGATGTATGTGTACTACTGTATATTTCTAGACAGAGGTATGTAGAACTAGGAACTCCTTCCTCTCTCGAAAAGATAGTTTTCTAAAAGAATAGCTTTTAGGAAGCTCTTAGAGAAATAGGTACAATGCACCTATTAAACGAACTCGAACCTCAACCACGAATTCTGGCAAATGCCTGGCGGCACTAGGGATTGTCCCGGACGATTGGATGCCGTATTTTACATCGACGGCGGATTACCGGAAAGCAGATATCCGCTGCGGCTCTCGGCTAATTATTTCGGCTTTTCCCTGATTAACCCCTTGGCTTGTGGTTTTTCTTATTGCTTGCATTCACCAGAATAGCGGCTCTGAAAATAAATTCAGTAAATATCACCTAAAGTTACGTTGGTCAGGAATAGTAATGGTTAGTTTGTTGTTGCACTTATAAGATTGTGTATGATTTTTTGAAGGATTTTTTTGATGAATAGGAATGAGGATCTTGTAATGATTTAGGAGTAAGCTTTAAATATATAATATGGTTCGGACGTGATATAACTTTCAATAATGTTGTGCGAACTCTTGAATTTTTTATATTTCTCTATATTGCTATGAGAAATGATTGTGTTACATCCGCTTTAATAGCGGATTAAAATAGGATCTTCATTCGTATCAAGATTTTTCTCTACGGACGAATGCAGCTTACATCAACAACGAGTATTTATATATTGGATATCTCTTAATTATTTTGTCATCTGTTTTATCGGACTCTTGGTTTGCGATTTTGCATATCCTAATTCGTCTTAATTGGACGATTTTAGCGCCGAAGAACAATAAGAATATCTACCAAAATGTTCACTCCATCTAATACGCTAAGAAAAATTGAATCGATATTTCAAAAATATATCTTAACATAAAGTTTTAATAGCTTTGAACGAATATAACGAATTGTAGATGTAAAATCACTTACAAACGTGTCAAATTTAGTCACCTGAGAAGATTCGATTAGTCACGAAATCAATGAATAAAATGTCGAGTATCAACGACGCGATAAAGCAATATGATCGCTGGAAATCTTAACTCTCATTGTATTTAATATGTAAAGAAGCATATCATATACATCTCTTGATACTATGGTAATCATGTTGACATCCGTGTACTGCTGATATTATATAGCTATTTAGGTCTTGTCTTCTTTAAATCGATTTCTATTATACACAATTATTCATAGTACACATTTAAATGCAGGCTTGATATTTTCCTATGAAAAGAGGATGAAATCGTGAGAAGTGGTATCTCGAACGGTCGACCAAGATTGATAATTTATCGACATTAAAGAGAATCGATATACCGCGAAAATAGCAAGGAAACCGTTAGCAATTAATAATGCAGGGGAACAATGGGCGTTGATACGGATTCGATGGAATTGGGAATCAATTACAAGGAGATAGATACAAAGGGTCCGGCGAGGAAAAGGCAGAAAATCCATTTGTTCTTAGCAAGAGCTCGAACTAAATTGATCGAATCCACTTGGCGGGGCTAGGCGCCGTACTCATTATCGCTATGCTCAGTTCCATTCGCGGCGTATTATGCTGCCATAAAAACCTTCGTTTGTTTGGCTGGATAATTAGCGTTGCGTTTTTGTCCCTTAGATCTTCAGTCCAGATTCTTGACGGCTAAACGTTCGTTCGCCCCGACAATTAGCATTGTATTCTTGCTCCTTTGATCGCTAGTTTCGATTCTTGAAAACTGAACGAGTTCCAAGTGGAACGTCCAGTAACGACGCTTCATTCTCTACGAATACATTACAATTTCTTATCAAAATCAAAGAAAACGTAAAGCCTTTATTCTTATATCCGCTTTCAAATGCTTCATGATTTTCATACCGCGTTATATTTCGTATAATACTTTCGTTGACTAAGACCTATGGTTAAATCGACGTACCATCCGATATTCTATATCCAAGGCGCGCAGCTTGTCGGTCAACGATGCAATAAGCAAAAAGAATGTAAACCATCACCACGGTTAATTATGCCCTCAGCTCGTCGTTGTGTCGCGCGCGTAAGCGTCCGGTATTTGCGCAATTCCCGCATTTTCCACTATATTGGCCGCATCGCCGTAGACCGTGAACACCGCGTGTCTCGTTCCTTTTTCCTGCCTTCCCCCTCTTTGGTTTTTCTGTTATCACTTATAAAGTGCCAACGTTACACGGAATGTCCTGGCGCGAATTTTGCGGTGGATACGTTTCAACCCTGCGGCGTTTCCTCGTTCCGCGAGCAAGACGGCGTAATTGTCTCCGCGTCTCGCGAAATTTACTTGCGGTCGCGCCCTCCACCCACGCTCCGTCGACCCTCTATAGAGGATCGTGTAATTAATACGTCTCTGGAGCATCACTCTGTCTTTGGGCGTAGCTTCTTGGCCCTCTTGGAAACCGACGGCGCTGTGCGTATTCTGCAGCGCCGGGTAGGAATAATTGCGGGATACTGCGGTCCTCTAACGCGCCACTAGTTTGGCCGCCTTGCCTGGATAAAAGTCGGTTCGCGCTTCAGCAGCTTGGAATCTCCCTTGCATAGGCTGCCACATAAGTTACTCCCGCATTTGTGAGTTGCTTGCTTATAGGTTGGATTTTTGGCACCCATTCCTGAGCGCATTTAGCTTAACTCCCAGTGCTCCATTTTGGTTTTGACTTGGTTCTGGTTCTTGGTTTTTGGATTGATTCTGAAGTACTGGAAAATTGTTGAGAATGAGAAAAATTGTTGGGAAAAGGGGAATGATTGAAATTGTGGAAAGGTCCTCTATTTTAAAAAACCACCTGGGCTGTCAGTAGAAAACGTATATAACTGTAAAAATGATAAAGTACCGAAAACACAATATACTATCAAAGATAATGATGCAAAATTGTAAAAGAAAATGTTGACTATGGAAGAGTAATGAGAAATGTAAATAATAAGAAGTCTGGAGAGTAATTATTATTCGGAGAGTAGTCACGAATGGCATCTTAAGGATCACGCATTCACGTGAAATAAAATCTTATTTTTTCATCGCAAAACGTAGAATTTAAATGTGAGCGTATATAAAACTAAACAATGTATCAGCTCCTAGAGAGTTAATAGACAAAAAGAGGTTATTCGTGAGCTGGTTTTTTGTATGACAGGATTGATATTTTTTTTTCTAATTTATTTTCGACACCTACTGCTAAGGTCATTTGACCTAGGACCTACTGTTTAAGATAGATTTATCACAGATGTTTTCACAGATATCATAGATATATCACATAAAAAAAACCGAAGGTGATGCGCGGGATTAAAACCCAGGTCTTCTGCAAGAAAATCCGGGCTTCTATTCACTACACCACCGTAGCTCAGGATTGATCTCGATTCCAATTATTTAATACTTATATTCTTTCTTTTCAAATCTCACTAACGATTCTTCACGATGTAGTTATATCTAGCTCTCTATAAATTCTTTACATTATAGGTAAGGACAAGGATGTATAATCACCGTTATTTACCAACATCGCATTGAAATCAATACAGTCGCACTTCAAATAGGATATCAGAAAGTTCTTCGCATTTCTTTACTAAAATCGACGAACGCAATAGTATAATAAGAATATTTATCGATTCGTACCCCACAAAAGACACCGATCGAACTTCAATTCGCAACGTAACATCATCCGCACATACAAAGCTGTTATACAAATTTAAAGGAAATCTTTTCAGCCTTTGCCACGGCATTTTTGTCCAGGAATGCCACGCATTCCCGTGTCAGCGCCATCCGCGAGAAACGAAATAAATGAAACGAAGTATCGGAAATCGAGAAATTCAAGCATCGAGTACCATTCTGCATTCGCTAATCCACCTCGCTGCATCGGCGCCGAGCAATATTTTCATTTCTCCTCGAAACAACGCGCTTTCAAGGATCCCCTACCCCAGCGTGAAGCCTATCGAAGAATCGAAGGGATTACCGACCATTGTACCGTACTCGAGCGAATAATCCCAGGCGTAGCCACTCGCGGACGATGGAATCGTGCCTCTTTTAAGAATACCCCGGCCTCAAAGCCCATTTACAACGGCGAGGAGGCGAGCAAAGCCCGCAGAATCGAGAGAGACCAATGTGTAAAGGAGCCGAGGGCGGAAGGAAGCACGAGAAATTCATTAAGCTCCCTCCTTAACACTAGATTTGCGGAGCGGGTCATTTTAAATCATTTCAAATTGCACAAAAAAAATGACTAAAACTGTCTATGTTTTTTTTATATCATTTAAATGCTGACTTTTAGCCGTTTAACGAGAGTGATATATACGCAAATTTATTTTTTTTTTTTAAAGTTCTTGATATGATATACTTATGAATCGGATCGATTCAATCCGATCGTAAATTCAATGTCAATTCTTATAAATCGACCTTCTTCGTGAAAGCATTGGTTCAGTAATAAACATAAACGTAATGAAAGAGTTCTTAGAAAAAAAATGTCGAGTATAAATACTAAAATAAATGCAGCAGAGATATTTTTAACTCAATATTTCAAATCTTAAATGATTTATGCTTTTATCGTTTGTATCTATGTTAGACGAATACAACAATAGCCAGTTTCGTTTGAAAGCTAATGAAAATATTTCTGTAGACCAGCAAATATAGCCTATGAAAGCGCGATGCAGATCTATCGCTAATAAGCACCGAACAGACATTTATAAAACCTGGGGAAAAAAGCAAAATCTGCCCCAAAAACAATCAGATATTCCAATAAGACTGCGTTTGGAGTAGATACAATTCGCCAAATATACCATGAAAGCAGCATTCCTTCGACTACCTCGACAAGTATTCTTCAGTATCACAAATTCCATACAAACATACAATATCTTATAATTCTATATATATCCGCCAATAGGGCGTCATTTCCAAAAAAAAAGAATCGACCGCCTGTTGAAGAAAATCCGCGATTCTGTTCGCAGGTCAAATTGATCCGTAGAGATAGGTATATCGGGAACGTCGATAAACCCAGCGTTAAGAATATCCCTGCCTCAAAGCTCATTTGCAAGCGCGAGGAGGCGCGCAGAGCTTCCAGAATCGAGAGAGGCCAGCGTGCAAAGGAGCCGAGGGCGAAGGGAAGCGCGAGAAATTCATAAAGCTCTCTCCTTAAGCCGGTATGGCGGAACGTCAGTCAGTGACCTTTTCCGTGCCGGAGCGATCCACCTTGGCCTCAAGAGGATTCGCCGGGAATTCGTTCGGTGGCGACCGATAGCGTACGCGAGAGTTGAAAGCTCCTTCTCCCCCCCCCCCCGACCCTCCTGCCGCGGCATAACACCGCCGTCGAATATTATTCCCCCTCCCATCCCCTTTTTGCCGGATATCCCTGGGTACCTCGAACTTCGCCACTTCCGAGTGCCTCTCTTATCGACTTACATTCAATAGCCGGACTTCCCTTACGCCTACCCTCCGGCCCCTTTGTCTTTGACTAAAGACCGGGTAGTGCCTCGTCGAGCGGCGGCAACAAAAGGATTTTCCGTAATCCGGATCGACGTGCGAGGTGTGGCTGAGAAGAAACGAGAATGGTGTACGTAGCCTCTCCCCCTTATCGCTTTACGGTACAGCGATATTCCCGCATCCTGCGTGTTTCGCCATTAACGCTTTCGCTGCCCCAAGTCTCGCGTCACGCAACGCCGTTCATGATACCAGGGCCGAGTGGAGTCACTGGGGATGAAATGTTTTATGGATATCACGGGCGACTAAAGTCACTCGCCGTGAAAAGCGGTCGAAAATGTTTTGATCGAGGGAAGTAGCTGGAGATGGGTAATACAAAGCTTGTAGGGGTTTTTCGAAAAGCCTCTCTCTCTCTCTCTCTTTGTATTAACTATTTGTAGCTACTTTCCGCGATCCAAATATTTTTTCGACCGCTTTTCCCGGAGAGTGACTTTATTTTTCATGGAGTATCGTTGATTGGTTTATAATCATGTGTTGTGACTCACGATTGCTGAGGAACGTTGTACGTCGTCATTTTAAATATTATATATAAGGATATTTATTTATGTTTGATCCCTTGTTGTACAATGGCGAGTCGGGGTAGTCATTCGTTTCATGTGGCATTGTCGACTTTGACGAGTCTAACTTGTCAAGAGCTGTTTTCGGCGCACGCTGTACAGTATATTGTTAGATTACTCAGTTGCTTTACTTGTACGTCTATTCTGGTTTGTTTACAACGTTTAAGATGCTCCACCTTCTCGATAGTACCAATAACAAAGCTGGATCCAGAAATCAGTGAATTAAAAAGAAACACATTGTCCATGTTTGGATTATCAATGTTAAGAGTAGTTAATCTAACACCACGTATAGAAGCTTCCCGATGGAAAAAAAAGGCGATTATTTAATGGTCCACCAAACTACACGAAAGACTTTAAATAAAAAAATTCAGAACTAAATGCAACACGTAAATGCACTCACATTTACATGTTCTTTATTTTTACTATGTAAGTACACGTTAATATTCCAACTAATTTTTATTTATTATCGTCAGCACGCGAAAAGCGTTGATTGCAAAAGTCATTAACCTAAATTTGTATTTTCCTTTGTTCTGAGAATTTTCGTTAGAAGTTCTTTGGTGTAGATACTTTGTTGATATTACACCAATTTTATATATTTCTCCTCACAAATTTCGGTTGGTATTAATTTGTTTTGGATATTTCATCCATATTACACGATTTTTTATAGCTTGATAAGGATCTTCCTCATAGATCTAAACGTTGTACTTTAGTGTACATAAGAGAGGCTTCTGGATGGGATAAGAGATTTTCAAATATCAAGTCATTACCAAAGAAGCGATTTCCTCCACCCCTCCCTTTCTATAAAGTGGCAATTATCTAAGGTTTACTTAGAATCGATATAGCTAACATATGCAATCGACTATGACGGAGAATTTCGCCTGAAGTTCTGTTGCAGAAGATCCCGTTAAAAGGAAACGACTAGGATTCCTTATCGTCCCCCCATTTTCCCCGTACCAGCCATATTCATATGGTGTCATAACTCGTTTTTTTTATCTTTCTACATCTTTCTGTGTTCGTCAAACACTCCACCTTAATTACGTTGCCCGTCATAAAGCAAAATTATCTTATAAGAAGTTTTTCATATGACAATTTGATAATCCAATCCAACACCAGTGCAAGTTTAAAGTCTACATATCCCAAAAATGAGGCGTTGCCTCGAATCTTATGACACATTCTACAACACTTTCTCTCCTTTAAAATCTTTTCATTTCATTTCATCATAAAACACCCCAATGTCGCATTGTCGTACAGGTTGAAACTTCTATTGTAATAGGCTCTTACAGTTCTTAATCCGAGGAAGGACCGGTTTCTCGATTTTGCGAAAACACGGAGCGCGTGCACGATAATTCTCTCAGCTGACGAAAAGCGGCCGTGAAAAGTTAATTTCTTGGCTCGCGCTACTTTATGAAATTTTCCGAGGAACTGCAGCAAGAGAAAACTGCAATATTGCCGTGAAATCCTCGTGGACGTTGCCGTGGAAGAAGGCGGAGAGGGCGACGGGGAGGAGAGGGCAAAGTCACGGCGGGTTTGCCCACGCTTACGACGACTCTACGCTCCAGGAGGGGAAATTACGTATTCCTACGAAAGTTGATTTCCACGGAAAGTTGGGAGCGTTCGCCCCGAGCAATTTGAGATCTTGATAGACAGTCGTAAACCTCTCCACGTCGTGGAAATAATGACGGACTCTTCGTCCTCCTCGGTGCATTCCTACGGCAGCGCTTTCCCGCCTCGATTCTTCCGATTGTCCGCTCAGAGACATTTTCGAGCGGTGCCTTCGTCGAGTCCCGGGAAATGATCGACGCCGATTGCCGTCGGGTTTATCTCGCGCGGAAATTCACGGCGGAGGAAAATTGCGGAATTAATTTCCGCGCCGCGCGAGGTTTTGTTTTCGAGAAAATCGACCACCGTTGCCGGAGTAAGCGTGCGCACCCTCGAATAACTTTGCGCGAATCTTTTCCAATTACACGGAGACGCACTTTGGGCAAGGTACTCGTAACTACGATTTCTTTCTCTCTTGGCGGACACGGTGGGTGTAAATGAACAACATGTTGTACATACCACGGAGTTATTGCTACTTATTAGATATAAACGAACCTTGGGAAATTTTGAGCATCAAGTATTAAGTGCGAAAGCAGATGTAAATTGTCACGGATCTAGTTTTTAATCCTAATCTTTTTAATTCTATCTTATGCACTCATGTTAGTTTATAAAGTTTATATGTGAATAGACTTTAATAAAAGGTCGAAAGTTAACGGTTCTTCAAAGCTATATATAATTTATTTACGATATTCTTGAAATACTGATTTGCTCGATGAACTTATTTGATCTATATTATTACAAGAGAAACTAAATGGCGTCCCTTAGATAAAATTGAATAAACATAGTCGCTCTTTTAATGCATATTTCATGTATCCGACTTCGCTCCTTGTGTTTCCATTTTAAGATTTTAAGACCTCGAAGTGCAAATGGAACTTGCTCTGCTCGCCTATTGCTTTCAGCGCAATTTCATATAGTCCCTTTCTTCATTTTGTCGTGGGCGAGCTTTGTACTCGTGAGGCGCAAAAAAAGAAGTCAATGCGCCGATCTGGGAAAATACTGATTTACACGTGGCATTTTCAAATTACTTTCGCAATACAAGCAGTTAAGCGGAAAGCGACCTTTCATAAGAAGGCACATAAACCGTCGTAATTCTATTCCCTCCCTTCCTCCCTCCTCCCTTTTTTTGCGCTCTGTGTGCGGTAAATGGCGTAAAAAAAACCAGAGGCTTCTCGCCCGGATATTGCTCCTCTCCTCTAACTGCGCTTCTTTGCGGAATTCATAAAGGACGACGAGTTAAATAATTGATTCCGCATCGAAACCCCGAACCGAGTTTAACTCGTTCTATAAATATTCTCCACTGCTTCGAGTTTGTTATTACAAAATGCTTGTACATGCTTGAAAGTACGTAGAATAAAAGAAACCTTTAGCTTTATATCTATAATACTTTACTCGTCGCAGAAATTTACAGTGGATATTGAGAAGTAAACTTACGTGATCAAAATATACGGATACCTGAAATGTTAAATCGACTGAATGCATGACAGAAAATCAAAATCAAAATGTTCGTAAATATCCAGTCCCAAGTGGCCCTGTTAGGCTTATGAACTTTATTTTACGAATTTAAGAAAAATGATTTATTTGATTTTTGTGATAAAGCTCAATGTAACAGATGTCAGTATAAACTGATCCACTTAATTGAACATATAAATTTTTTGTAAACCACACCTCCGTAGCAGTCCATGGATTATATTAATGTAATAAATATATTCTCACACAAAATGTCGTTCTATCGATCGACAATTCTTATTTCAATAAAACCAAATGGAGAATTAAAAAATGATTGAGAAGTGTGAGAATTAATTGCTCGTCGATGACCTATATAATTGACGCAAGCTGTCTTAGTGGTAAATATGTATAACGATTGATTTAAAAACAATATTTGTAAGAGGAGCGGGGTCCCAGCGTCATCCGTAAGGGCATTGCGAATAATAAAAATAAATAAAGTTAATTTAAAAACAAGGAACAACAACAAATGTGTTCGATTATAAACGTAAATACACAAAAATGCTCTTTGCGCTTTGCACTCGTCCCTCGACGGCCAGTAAATAAACAACGTCCCTCACACCCCTTTATTATCACACGCATACATCACATACCACGCTAATACCAGTTTTAACATACGCGGTAACGCAATTATTAATAACTCTACTCTGAATGTTAGACAAGAAGTACATTAGGCGTTTAAATGGAAAATAGAATTCTTGGCTGTGAGGATCCTAACAGGATGCAAACGTCACGGCTTTGAAATTACTTCTGCGAACGGTTAAATGGAAATTAACTTTCGTAAGAATGCAGAGGCTCCGGCCTTTGAGAGCGCGATCCTGTAGCAGAACGAGTTTATCTCCTTGACGTGTACGGGCGAGAAGAATCATCGTGGGTCTGCAACATCCACGAGAATCAACGGCGACATTATTGTTTCCTCTCTCTCTCTCTCTCCATGCTCCTTCTCGGGAAATTTTACAAGAAGGTGGAAGCTAAGAAATTCACTTCCCGCAGACACTCCTCGCCGGTAGTAAATTATCTCGCGTGCTTTATTTTATCCCCGCCTCTGCGAAAGCGAGGAAACTCGTTCGGGAAAGTACCGATCCGAGGTGCAGTTTCTAAATGGAAGAAGCGTGCATTGCTTCGTACTTGTCTACAGTCCAGAATTTTCTCGTGACACGTGAGACAATGGACTTTCGAAAAGGACGCTTTCTATTCGACTTGATATAGCTCTGACAATATTGTTAGGATGAATATGACACGCGGACATAAGGTATCGAATGATTGGAAAATTATCGCGTTTAACGTGCAGATTGAAAATGAATTACTCTATTGTAGCTTTTTATAGTACATACCTGCATAGTGAATAAAGGACGATTTGTAAAGCAGATTATTTTAAAAATTTATTTTACATCCAATTTTAATCAAATAAAATGTGTATCGATGTAACCATTTTTGAGTTGATTCATTTCATTATTCGAGTTAAATACCCACATCGGAATGTTAGCTGTAAGTGTTTTATGAA
This sequence comes from Ampulex compressa, assembly GCA_038496175.1. Taxonomy (NCBI): domain Eukaryota; kingdom Metazoa; phylum Arthropoda; class Insecta; order Hymenoptera; family Ampulicidae; genus Ampulex; species Ampulex compressa. The sequence continues at coordinate 105,430 of JBCFXI010000581.1, read as the reverse complement.
ATCTCTATATTTTGCCTAAACTGGAAAATATAAAAAATAGAAAAGTATAGAACTTGTTCTTTGCCATTTTTCTATCATTTAAAGGATTAATTAATACGAGCTCTTCGCAACAATAGATTAAATCTTCCATTTTTACACACTTCAGAAACATATTTCAATGCATTAATTGTAACAATCCATCTAAACTTGGAACTTTTCCTTTCTGACATCATTACAATCATAAAATGGAAATTTCAATGCTTCATACAAACTTACAAATAATTTGGCCGGCATGCTATCCTCCATCAGCAGAATTTCTTGCCTTAACTTTAACATCCTTGCACAGCGCTTTTCCTTATTCAAAATTTTCCGTCTCTTCGCATCATCCCCATTCGCTTGCAACCTTCTATTTATTTTCTCTCGTTTCATCCATTAAACCGCTTTGCCCATTTTGCAATAACGAGACGAAGCGTTCGAAGCTGGAAAGCATTCATCCGCCGCCGCCTTTAGCCGATCGTTTTCCCTAATAATTTCGCCTTTTCTCAAAGAGGAGTAATAAATTTCGAGTAAAAAGAAAGACCTTTTCGGCCAGGCCTCCCCGCAGATTCGCTTCGAACCTATGGCCAAGGACCCTTCTTTCTATCGGGGACCCTCTATTCAATTCCGAATGAATCCAGGATCTCCCTCGCGCGCTCTCCCTTTGCCCCTGTCGCCTTTCAAAGGGTGGAAAGCGCGCAGAACGGGATAATAAGGTCTACCTACGATCGCGTTCCGGAACAAGGGGGTAGTTTCTACCTAGGCCATTCAGCGGCACAAAGCCACATTCGGCCGTAATTATTTGCTGTACCCGGCTATGCGTTACGTACCGTTAAGTTCCATTCGCTTGCGTACTTTTCCCCTCTCCCCTCTCGAGAGACGGAAGATAAAAGCCGAAATTGGGCTTGGCAGGGTAACAAATCTGCAGGGCGGAAACGTTGGAAAATCAAAGACCTGATTAAGCGTATGAACCGTTTTTGACGATGCACGGTGAAACTATAGCTTAGGGTTGTCCTAAAAGTTCCTTTGGTTTTGTAAGGAAACAATGGATGCGCGTTTCTTATTGTATATTATTTTATTGAGTTATGTATATAGTTAGAGGACGACTAATGTAATAATGACTACGAAATTTGACAGATTAAATTTCATGTTTGTATGAGCATTGACTGGTGAAGCGTGCAGATAGCGAAAGATGCTTTTGGAATAACGTAATAGTATGTTTCTTGAAATTTGCGATGGCTCTATTGAGATTTTACTATTTGTCGAATATGTTGGATTTTGTAATTGGAATTTGTTCAGAAAAGGGAGATAAAAGAATGAATCTCCTACATTTCTATAAGCTTCATACGGGTTTTAAATATAAATTTCATGCATGCATACACGCTTGCTTTCTTTATAAACTAATTTACTTAAGGTGTCAGTAACTTTTAATTTGCGCACAATTATTTTGTTCGTAAAACGGTTTTTCTCAACAGTTTGCAGGCGAAAAACTGTAATCTGATCCTACAGTTTTTATGTCCAATGTCAATAACCGTCTATTATCTGAAATATGGATTTCAATATAATAGAAAAATAAATGTGCGCACCGTTATTGTGAAGAATTATGTCAGATCGGGATTTACAAACTAAAGAATATCGGATCAATGTCAATAAGGAAATTCAATTACAATTGCTTTTTGATTTACTTTTCTATCTAGAATTAAAATAAAGACATTGGGAATATTCAATATCGTGCAATCCTAATAAGCTCCCCAATATAATATAACCTTGAATATACAAAGAAACCAAACGTAAATACTGTTATTACGAAGGGTATGTCCCCTCGGGATTTGTAAACTTTACTTGCTTCTTTTTATATTCAACATCTCATCAACTGTACTGGATAAGTGCCAGTGGAAAGTGTTAATTGAAATTTTTTCCAGATTTGTTTTTATATGGACTAGAACGAGAACACTGGCAATTTTCTGTATCACGGAGCGAACCGTAATTTGCTCCACGAGTACATAGGTTGAACTAATAATTTGTTCTACGTAATAATTAACATTTATTATATAATATGAAAATTTTCAAAATTGCCAAATACACTTTCGTAATTCACGTATATCACAGGTCACAAACTACCTTTAAAGAAATACCTTTAAACTACCTTTAAAGAAATACAACAAGGACGATTATTGGCAGCGCGTGTTAAATAACTTTAATAAGCTACCCTTGTATAAGTCGTTAGACTTTTTAACCGCATATTGAAAATTACACACAAATTCTATATGCGTAGCCTTACATAAAAGTTTAGAGCGAAATGCTACAATATAGAGTGTTTTTTGCTATTAAAAGATCTAATGAAAACATTAACACGATAAACAAAGCAGGGGAGTGTCTTTCATCCTAGGTCTGCCAGTAAAATTATCAACACAGTTAACCATATCCTATTTGAAATAAACAAGCATTGAAAAATAATTGAAAACCTCATATATACATATATCGCACAATAACAATACTTATGAGAACGAATACTATTCGTCAGTTTTCATAGTATGTTAAAAAAGAAAGTAATTTTACTTATAAAAATATTTACGCATTCTGTAATATGTTATCATCTTAACCCTTTTCGATACTATAATGAGTATCCTATTCTTTGCTTTCGATGTTATCAATAATCACGTGCGCAAATCAAACAAATCCTTGTTTGCGTTTCCATTTTCATCCATCAAGAATACCGCTTTAAACAGTCCCCTCGATTATCCATCGGCCATCTTTCATTATAACTCGAGACATAAGCCACGACGCGAGTTACCTGGTACAAGACAGATAAAACGTCTTGGACCCCAGAGGGTCAACTCATCTTCATGCACGGAGGAATCCGCCATTGCGCTCTACCTCGATTGTCATTTACCATGCGCCAATTTCTCTGTCGCACCGTAAACGATTCACGTTGTCATCCGCGAAAATCTTTCGAATCGAGGAAAATTTTGAAGGGCAAAACGCAATTATTAGAATTCTCCGTTACATGCGGTATCGATGTGGGTCCTCCTTTGAAAGTTTCGTTCGACAACTTTGCGTTTTTGCATCCTTCGATACGTCAATCGGCAATCCAAATTCGATTTTTAACGGGCAGAAAAGAGGGGCAACGCTGTTATCAAAGTCAAAAGTACTGCTCTCTTGGCGACCGCGCCCAGGCAGTTTTGCAGGGGTTGAAGAAGGATGGTAGCCAAAAGGGGGTGGAAGGAGGAGGAGTGTACACTGCCAACCAAAAGTTTGGGTACACATATGTACGCAAGAATGAGGATAGTATACCTCGATATTTCTAGTTATAATAAAATAGGAAGAAAACGTGGTGCATTATTATTATCGTTATGCCCATTCTATATTTCTCTGTTTTAATATAGATCAATACATAATTAATCAATATAACTTATAATATCTGAAATATTTTTGAAAGTGACTTTACATATTACTAAACGCTGTGGTCGCTAAAGTGGACTTTAATTTTAATATTCACCAAAAGTATTGCAATCGTGAAAACTAATTTATAATCGTAGTTTTTCCAATTATTCTATCAAAGCTCTCATAAATTTTATTTTATTCTTGGGCAATGATTTCGGATTTATCAGATTCGTCTCAGAGAATTTCTACTATTAAGACTGCGCAACCATAATAGCCAAATCAAAAGTAAAATCATACGAAAAACTCACAAAAGTCAAGTCACGATAAAATATGAAATCTTGTACTTATATTATGCAACCCAATGCAGTATGTGTACTTAAACTTTTGGCCAGTAGTGTATCTCAAGGGATATGACGAAGCAATGGTTGGAGGCTTAGACTTCCACTGGGAAAACCCTGGTTCAAATCCGACCCATCACCTTTGGGCATCGCGAAAACCGCGATACACGTGACGGACAGGTCATTTTTTTCGAATAAAGAAATAAATGAAAATGTTAGATTTGATAACCAGTTTTCTACACGTTATTATCGTGACCTCGCTATACGTGATTCGCGAGCAGACAAACTGTTTCGCGACGCTACAGTGGAATTTTGTTGTAAAATTCACACAAAAATATTATGAAATGATTGTATATACTGTTTTAGATTTGTCAATAGTATCTTGAATAAAACAAACAATAGATACATGAACGATTAGAGATTTTTTTGTGTTTCACATTAAGCATATTTAATTTTATTAAGCATTAATTAAGCATAATTAATAATAATACTTGCAAGAATAGATATTCTTCTGAACACTTTCCAAATATATCGCTTATAAAATTACTTTTTTCACGTAAACATCTATCTCTTTATTGATGACAATCCACCACGGGCCAGGCTCCTGAGCATCAGTTTTACCCCGAATATTCGATCACGAGTCTCACACGTGGTTGTAGCTTAAGGGGTTAATAATTTATTTTACTTTCAACGTGCTAGTTATCGTGTTACTCTTGCATTGACTGCAGCATTGTGCGTTTGTTTATACTCAATGCTCGTCCAGTGTTGACGGCAGACCGCCGCTTGAATAGAAAGTTCAGCAAAGTCAGCGTTGCGCTTAACGTATTATATTAGGTATTAGGTATAAATGATATACGCTTTATTCCTTTAAATTTTGATGAGTAAATAAATGTTTACTGATATGGGAATATGAAAATAGTTTGCCATGAGAGTGTATAAATATTTTACATATTATGAGTGCGTGGGACCGGACCAAGAGTGTTTTGAGCTATAAGGCGATGAAAGAAGAGTGATTGAGACAGAGTACATGGTATAGTTTTAGATGACGCATAGTTTCGAGGAATGTACATAGCCGATGAGTGTGGGAATGTCTACGAATAAGAGGGGATGCGTACAGAGACACTAGGGAAGAAGCGCGTAACTTAGAGTAGAGTACAAAGAGAAGAGATAGAATCAGGGCATTAGAGAACAGAGAGTCGTAGAGAGCAGAGTAGAGTAGGGAGTAAAGAGTCAGAGTCACAATATAGAAGATAGAGTTGGTTATAAAGAGCTGTAGAGAACAGAGCAGAGTATTGAGTAAAGAATCAGAGTCAGAAAACAGAGAACAGAGTTGGTTACGCAGAGCAGTAGAGAACAGAGAGTCGGAGAAAGCAGAGCAGAGTACAGAGTAAACAGTCAGAGTTAGAGTCAGACTCAGAGTCGGAGTACAGAGAATAGAGTTGGTTACAGAGAGCCATAGAGAGCAGAGCAGAGTACAGAGAGAAGCATTAGATTCAGAGTCAGTAAATGGACTAAAGGATTGGAGTCATAGAGCGAGAGTAAAGAGCTAGCGTATAGAAAAAGACTGAAAAGACTGTATTATAATAATATTAAAAAAGCATCTTTACTTATCAACACAAGTAACTGACGAAAAAATACTTGAACCCAACCATCACCATCATCATCATCATCATCATTCAAAATCCAATCAATTCCCACACTGATAGACGAAAGCTTGCCATAGCACATCAATTTTGCATCATTGCGCCTTGTCGTTCAGCGTCGAAATTCATTTACAACCGGGATCGAGGAGGACGCGAATGTTTCGAGGCGTTAAGGTGTATAAACCCTCTTAAAGCCCATTTACACTCTCCCGAGGAGGCCTCGAGGGACATGTACGTAGACCGAATTTCGATGAGCGGACCCGCGCGGGGAAACGAAATGGATGATCGAAGCCCAGACTGGGCGTACGTCGTACCTGCGGACACACCGACCGCTTCTAGATTTCTGAAACGCATTCTGCCCGTTCGAGAAAACGAATGCACGAAGGGACATCGAGAATTATTCATGAAGGAAAATTCCGGTTCCCACCGGGATGCTCATCCCGCGCCTCGCCTCTATTTCGCATGCGATATCTTACTCGTTCCGTAACATTTCCAAGCGGGTCCATAATATTACGTGGGCCTCGATTTTTTGAAAGACGTTTTGCGAATTCCTTCGAATGCTCAGGGGGATTACTCTCCATGCAAACTGCCCGTTTTTAACCCTCAAAAGGACTCTCGATAAATTCTTGGTAAGGCTTTATCCGTGCTTTTATTCTCGGCGGTTTATCGATTGACTCGAAATTACGGACGATTGGAAATCAAAAATTTTGGGAATGTGAAACTAGTCTGGTGTGAGAGTGGATAAATATTTTAAAGATTATGAGTACTTGTTTGAGCTATAAGGCGATGAAAGAGGAGCAATTGGGACAGAGTGCATGGTTTAGTTTTAGGCGACGCATAGTTTTGAGGATTACTCGTGGCCGATGAGTTTGGGAACGTCTACCAATGAGAGGGGGTGCGTGCAGACACACTAGGGAAGAAGGGTGTACGCTAGTGGAGAAGCCGTAGAGAGCAGAGCAGAGTATAGAGAGAACAGTCAGAGTCAGAGTCAGAGTACGGAGGATGGAGTTGCTTACAGAGAGATATAGAAAGCAGAACAGAATTACACTGTAAACTACAGAGTAAAGAATCAGAGTCAGAGTATGAAATAAAAAGTCAAAGTCTAAGTCAGAGTCAGAGTACAGAGAATAGAGTTGTTTACAGAGAGTTATAGAGAGCACATCGTAGAAAGCATGATACAGAGAGAAGGGTTAGAGTTAGAGTCGAAGAGCAGAGTAAAGGGTTATAGTCAAAGAGCTTGAATAAAGAGCTAGCGTACAGAATAATATTGTAAAAGTCAATCGGTTCGATAATTTTCAATCGGTAAAAAGAACGCGTTGTATTCGAATTTCTTAAGTAACAAACTAGGGAAATAGAGTATTTAAGCAATATTTATGCATCGGTTGCTTTAAGAAAGTCAACCATTACAATTAATCAGTATAGTATACGTAACAATTAAACAAATTTGTGTGCTTCGTTCTCTACTATCATATATTTTACGTAATGCCTCATTCTTTTAGTCGAAATATACTTCACAGAATTAAATTTCCCATAAAATGTATATTTTCAGCACACTTAATAAATACGTCTACGTATACCATTTACGGCACAGATGCTCTGCGGATCCAGCTTAACGTGTACCACCAATTACACAAGTAGCGCGAAACGTGTTAATAAAGCATTTTCCCTTACCATCGCAAGTCGCTGGCGAAAATGTTACAATATCAGATTACACAAGAGGTTGAAGTACGGTTAAACCATCGGAGTGTCGAAGATATTCGAGTTGTGGAGAGCGCTGTATATACGTTAAATGGCTAAGCGGATTTGACTTGTAGCAAAATTCAGGGCTGTTAGTGGATCCATGCACTTGTCAGGGATACGCGACGAGCGCCGTTTTTCTCGATGGCAGCGGAATGCGAATCAAACCCAAGAGGAAATTTAAAATCCGCACGGCGCTGTTGACGAACCTGCAAATTAGCGACGGCAACGGCATTGCCGCCTCGCATTTTCAGCGCCGCGGAGTTAATGAGATTCGACATAGATGAAAGGGCCCGGACGAACGTAAAATTAATGGAATCGTCGTTCTGCGCTGGGCTCCATCGATTCCCCCTTTTTTCTCCCTCCTTGTAGGGCAGAAAAAAAAATAGCGGGCGATGACGCGATCGGTTTTTGGTCCGTAGATTCAATGCAGCTCGATATCAGTCCTCATCGTATTCTGCCCATCCTATCTGGAATTTTCTGTATTACGCGAATACATATGTACAGCGTGTTTCGTTGAAGAGTTAACCAGGCTTAAATAGTAGATCCCTGGACTGAATAATCTTAACAGTTGAAATACCGACCACTTTTTGGACATATTTAGGAATCCCAGAAAGATCTTCAAAAAGAGGAGAGTGGAAACGAAATATCATGTGGATCAATATGACGATTTACACACTGCAATAAAATCCAGGATAATTTTCGAAAATACATCGTCACAAATTTTTCTATCTCTCTACAAAAATATATTTATATATTATAGTCGAGGGTCTATGGTCCGCTTCAGTAGGAATAACCTGAACATTTGTTTATATGATCTTAACGTACATACGTTTTGCCCCCAACCTTATCAGTTTTAGGTATTAACGGTAAGGAATGCCTGAGCAAGTAGTCACAAGATGTTTTATTACTCTATAGAAAACTTAACAATCATCACGGGAGGGAATTTTTTTATTATATATATAAGTAAAATGAATAGTATGAAAATAAAAATTTACACATCGACTGCACCACCTAACTTAATTGACATAAGTAATGACGAAATGACTTGTGGCTCATGTTCTTGACTATCACGTGAAAAGAACACCAAGTTATGGTGCACAAGAAGCAAAAATAGGTAGATATATTATTCATAGTGGGTGACACTAGATATGGATATCAATCCCAACTGATATAAATCGAAATAACGTATTTAAAGATTAATCTTAGTCAACCCTATCCTGCTCGATTCTAATCAAGCCATCCTCAAAAAGATGTGACTCCATCATAAACAGCAGGTAGGGACGTCTGGTGATATAATAAAAGGCCGCTGAAATTTGAAAATTAAATCCGCATGGCGATGTTACCCCGGTGAGAGAGGGATTGTGTATTTACATATTGCGGATTTGTGATTTTACTTTCCAACCAACTGCAAATAAGAGCTACGCAACCGAACGTCACAATATTTTTTTTATTGAATTACAATCGAAGTATCGAAATGTGAGAACAACATCGTGGCTTTGATATTTTCAATACGTAAATATACCTAAAAATTTGACCAAAATCATGCGACAGTGAAATCTGTAATTACTTACTTGCCAACCCAATATTTTCAAAGATGCCAATACGAGCTCTTTTGAAAGCCTTAATTCCCCATGTCGGACATGTCTCCACAGCGTGTTCGCCCGGTAGTCGGATACTCATCGATTAGTCGTCGTTCGGGGCTTGGCTCTAAAACGTCCTGGTACCGGCGCAACGTGATTTGCATCGTCGTCGATAAGCACGCGTTAACCGATAGCGGCCGGTGCAGGAAGATAACGCTGAACGACGCAGGAAGCAGGAGGACCTTGGCCGATTAATGGAATCGACAAACTCGCCGGCCTGTCGCAGAATGGAATTGGCAAACTTGGCAGCGCTCGCCAATGTGTGACGCTGCCGAAGCTCATCGTTGCTGATTCGCGACGAAAGCGCAGTTAAATCCCTGCCAAAGTATCGCGAGAAATTTCCGCTTCTCCTTTGATGTGCGAATCAAGTTATGTATACTAATGTTATACTTGCTTATCGATGATTTCAAAGATGCTTGTATTTGTGAGTCGATAATTTCGACAATCTGGTATCCTGTGCGACGTAATTATTCCAGCGCTGGCGAGAAATTATGGGCAATTTGCTGTCGTCAAATTGTGCGATAAAATTTGAGGCAGAATGGTAAGATATAAAATGACTTTGGGGTTTTGTTTTTTTTTTTTGTTGCTGATAAGGCTGGTGCAAAAGCTTGAAGGAATAACAAAAATGGATAGTGTTTGTTCGTTCTGGATTTATCAGTGATACGAACAAAACTAACCATATGCTATCTTAGATGTATGGACATTGGAAGTTGTTTTATAGTTTTACGATGACTTGCTTGTTGAGCTAAGCAAGGGGAAATAAGAGTAACTTGAATATATATTTGAAGTTTCGTTCGCTTATTTAACACTTAAGAGTAATTATTGAGATATAGGATCGAATTTAGGTACATAGCAATATCCGGCTAAAACGACGAAAGCTTATCGTCATTAGTATGCGATGAAGGACCAGCTAAATCTTTAATAAAGGACCGTAAGAAATTTTCGATTGGTTAAGCAATTAGACAAAGGAAAAGAAACGCGAAATATTGTACTTGATAAATGCTTCAGTATATTCTGTATTCTTATTCGTTCATTTACATATATACCTTGTAGTTGTGTGATTAGTACTTAACGATGCTCATTGTGGATTTGGAGGAAATTTGAGAATAGTATTTATGACAGTACAGTAATCTTTAATAAAGAATTCGTTTTGTAGACCGTACTATCATCCATACAAATTCGCACCACTCAACGCCGAACGTTTATGCTGGTCAATTAGATTTGCAAATCTCGTTAATAGAGATTAAAGGCACTAAACGACCGCGACCACTGTCGCCAATGAATACGTGCTATTTAATGATATTGGTTTTGAGATAAGGGTGATCTACTTCGAGAATCTTTTGAACTAACCAATCAATGAAGCTCGTAAACTATGCTTCACGATACGGCCAATTGGTCGGCTGCGATCCAAGTGTTAACCCTCTATAACTCACTGCAAACTGACCAATCAATTTGCTTTTTGCTCACGATTTACAAATACAATTAGAACTGCATTGTTATTAATTGTAACCATTTTCTGCAACATTTTTGTTTTCCATTGTTTCTATTTTATTCCTTTTTTCATTTGTTCTTGATAAAGAATATTTGTGAGATTTTGCTGTTCTCACCTCCGCAGTGGACATGTGGCATGAATGGCGCGACTAACTTGCACGCGACTGCGAACCATTCGAAACCGGTAACTACTCAAGGAATCTCGCCAATGCTACGCTGCAAAATCAACCGCGGAAGGTACACAAGTGAGGACCACGCTGTTGATATTTGTGCGAAAAGTGGCGGCAATTAACTCTCGCAATACTGAGTATTGGTGCCTTGTACCGGTTACTTCCAACTTACACCGATATTTCACCAATACTAATTGACGGTCACGCAAGTTTCCTCTGAAGAATATTCTATATGACGTGTGTACTTTATTTTTGATGGTTTAGAATCCACCTTAAAAGGTAGCTGCTGGGTGAAATAGCCTTATCAATAGATAAATAAAATGAATTAAAAAACATTACCTATATATATTCTTAAAATCGTCTTATACGCACATAAAGAAATCCGCAATTCCTTGATTTCTAACTTATCATCTTATATACAATAAATTCAATTGGAAGTAATTAGTTTTATGAGCAATAAATATGAACAGGATATAATTTATTTTCATTACACGTATGTATAGCTTTCTCATTTTGCCACTGTCGATTGATGTCACTTTATGGGTTTCAATATTCAAATATTTATAATGAAAATAAAATAAAACATTTATTGAGGTAATGAACGTAGATGTCTTTAATTATGTCGAGTGTCTATATGAAATAACTGTAAATTAACGCGAGTTAAAGAGCAAGCTGTTACGTCATTCGTCCTGAAGTATTGTGCTAGCTACACTGCACAGAACTAATCGATCAAAGGAGTTTGCGAATCGGAGAAAGTAGTCACTGTCATCGAGGATGAATCTTTGCCCCGAGAATCTTGGAACGATCACACTTTGTGACCGACTACAAATATCATCCATCACGTGTTTGGATGAGTGCTCTTCGAATTCAAATATCATTTAATCTTGTTTAATCATTACTATAGACGTTGAATATTTTTTCGAGGAAAAACAGTATCGCATTTGAAATACTTATATATCTACATATAATTGTGGACACCGATTAATTAATACTACAATATTAATTGTAAATTTGTTGAAAAATAGTAATTTAATGAGAATAGATGTTAGGATAAATCATTGCTGAAACTAAATTCCCTTAAGCTACTTTGTTTACTGCTTCGTTAAATATTATAAATAACGTTGAAAACTTTTATTTCAATGCTATCAATTATATGAATACACTATAGCAAATTCTTTGTGGTAGCTTATGTAATTCTAAAATAGGGAAAAAGTTACGTGATATGAAAAAATGTCGTGCTTTAAACTGCACTAGAACCACGTCGGGAAATACATATTTACTTTGCAACTTTCAGTATATCCGGATTTAAAGAGAATATTAAATGTCAGCAGTATTTAAAACAGTTACATTTACACGAATACCGTGGCTGATTAATTAGAAACGATTGAATATCGGGAATTCAAGTACATATGATATTCACAGTACTACTGATGGAATTGAATTCTTCATCGATTACTAAATTCAGAGCACCACTTCCATGGTACTTATCAAATCGTAGTATATCAAATTGTAAATTAATTTAACTTTTTTTATGAATTTTTAATTTAGACAAATATCAAACTCACCTTAATGAATTTGATAAAAGTTACTAGGAGATGTGATCACACAGTTTAAAAGCCTTTACTCTTACAAACTTACGTAGTATTTTTTAGTGTAAATAATATATTAATCAACCACAGTCTTATCGTACCATAGTATATTAATTTACATGACAATAATTTAATCTGCCACATATGTAACATAAATTTGTCTTCATAGACAACGAGCATCCCATATACATAGATAGTATAAATAGCAGGAGGAAAATTTATAAAATGACATATGATAGGTATACAGTATACATTTCGAATTACTGGAAACTCCACAAGTATCTAGTATTTAACACATATCTTTGTTACGATGTACATAATGCTATTGCTTCGAGAGCTGCTATTGGAACCTAAATGCCCATCGATGAGTAAACTAAGGACAATGCGTTCAGGGCGTCGTCAATGTCTGGAACGTTATAAGGTGCGTGGAATTAGCTTTATAGGTCATAAGCAATAGCGCGATGACCGATATTACAATATTTTACACAAAGCTGGTTGGTAGATATACCATGTATAAGATACATAATACAGAACTAACGGTGCAAGTAAAACTTTTGGTACTTTCTTATCAATGTCTGTAGTAGGTTGTTCTTCCTTTGCACTAGGATGTCCCTTCCAGACAACCTTCCACAGGACATTGTAAGGATGACATACCACTCGGATATTCATTCTGCGGAGACATGAACGTTTATTAGTAATTATACAGGATAAACCTGCGCGAATTAAAATTTTTAAAGGTGTATGTTTCCTTCAAGTTTTTTCTTCAAATGGCAGGGAAAAGTATATTACAGTATGCTATATGTAGACAAAAATCAGTCAGCGTTACGCCACAAGCGAATATACGAAGCATATTCATAGAGACCTCGGCAATTTTTAAGCTTGTTGAAGAAAATCGTTAAGGAGCATTAATATGAAAAAGATCAAAATGCAAGTATACTTCGTAGAATGAGATGAATTATGAAAAGACGAACAGTTAGACCTAAGAATAAAGAAAGACATTTTCGAAGCTGAACGCAGTTCCTAGTGAAAAGTGGAGTCACTGTAAAATCTGCACTATGTGAGAAAAGTGAATTTGAAAACGTAATATTCCTTCAATGAATTTCATTTTGCGATTCCATAATATACATTTAAAAATTTCCGACCCATTTATTTAGTTCCTAGAACTGTGGTAAAACCACAAAACACAAGTAACACAAACATAGAAAAGACGAGTTCCATATAGTTTTTTATACTAATATGTTCCAAAAAATAAACAAAGCTGCAATGCCCGCTCACGCAGAAAAAAACCAGGTGGAAAATTTCAAATAAATTTCCTTTGTTAAAGGTGTACAAATGAACCTGCAATACATACTTGCCGAGAAAGGTAGATAGAAAGTATCCGCTGACTCGTAAAAGGTCACTTCAAAAACCTCAAACCAAATATACAAAATATCCCCTGAATAATCGCATTAACCAGAAGAAATAAACCGAGAAAACGTCTAACACCACGGCGCCGAATGAGTTAACACGTTCTGAACACAGCGAGCATTGTTTACGCACCCCGAGCCTAAAGCGTATCTACCTTGCGTCATTAATTATATCATAAATCCAAAAGCCGTTGTCGCTATCTAAATAGCCATCGTCGAGTAAACCAAAGACGGCGCATTCAGCTTTGTCCAAAGTATCACGAGAAGCTTGTAGTTAGGTTTATAGGTCGCAAGCGTCGAACGGCGTATGCGCTGGACGGTGCTGATGGATCATCCTATACGGGGAAAAACTGAAGATTATAAACGGCGGATAGCAGGTCTATAAAAGAGCTTCTAAGGTCGCCCCTCGCTATCTCTCCGTCTCGCTCTCTCTCTCCCTCTCTCCAGCACCCTCTCTTACCCTCTCTCCCGTACACATCAGCCAGAGACACACTCTATCGATCGACCTCCTCTGGTCATCGCTTGAAGCCGTAACGGTCTCGGGCCAGTGTTACGTGATTTGCATCATCGCCGATAAACGTACAGGCACTGGTCTCGGTATATATTGACAGTTGCGATCACGCTAGGCGACTTGGCGGACCTTGGCCGATTAAATGGCAGGGCAAACTACGGACAATTGGCAAACTTTGAAGTCAGGCCGAATCATCAAACAAGATCAAACCGGGCCTCCGGCGGCGATCGGTCGAACTTTGCGAGCGGCCACGTTATTGTTACCGATTAAGTGAAAGCGTTCCATTTCCCGGGTAGGGCATGGGCCATGGGGACGCGCCGCCAAAGCCCCAAGAAAAATACGACCCTTCGAACTTTGGCGTAGGATAATAAACGTGGCAAGTTCTCGAGAACGGCGAAGATCGGTCAGATGGAAATAACGGAAATGTACGTTGGTAGCAATGAGGTTTGGTATTGATCGAGAATAATGTTGGTGGATTACTGAAAGTGATATGATCGTGAACAGTGTGCTGCTTTGTCCGGAAATAATTTTCAAGCGTAGAATCGAATTTCTTATTGTACTTCCTTTGCACGATTAGTATTGAAAGTGGTTTGTTACTTTCCTTCGTATAAGTGTTACAAATGAATATTGTACATTTGATTATTCTTCGAAGCCTAAAATATACGTTTTTCTCAGTATTCCAACATTACGGAGACTACATTTTTAGAAGAAGAAAAGGGATCAAAGGTAAGCAAAATGTTGATGACATTAATACTGTATTGTCAGTTTGTGCAAACAGTTGGCGAAAGTCAATACTATCCGGAAACGTAAACAGCGTTGTGCTGCACTGTGTATACTACAGTATATCAATATGGAACATACCATTCTAGAAGCATTTGAGTATAATCCCTCTTGTGAAGTGTATCCAACGAGTAGATTACGAACCGATGTAAATTTGCACTGCGAGAAGCCGATAGCTTGACTTTTATTTTTAACAAGATTCTCACTGAAAACGCAGTACAAATTTCGGTCCCTGTCATAAAATTCAGGGTATTTCCAAGGCGGGAAAATGGTTTGGAGATAAAGACATGCAAAGACGCGGACAAGAGTAAGTGGCTTTATTCCTGGCTGCCGCTATTCAGCTTGACGTTGCACAAAAGGACACGCTCGTCTTACGAAATCCGTTAAACATAGCGACATTGCGAGTACGAATGAAGGCAGGAGTTTCCCGAAAGATTTTTCCGTCCGACGTTTCCATTAAAATTTCGAGCGTTGGTGGATAATTAAAGATCATTATCTGCCAGCCCGCATTCTTTCGGTGTTCCACGTGAGGGCTTGGTTGCTCGTGTATTACCCTCTGCGTAGAATTTTCCTCCTCGATGAATTCGTTTAAATCGAGTAATAAATCGAACAATATTATTGTCCTACTCTGTAAAGAATGTCGTTCTTCTACTACAGCCTATATTCGAACAATCCCTTGGTATTTTGTGTTACCGTCGAATCATTTATGAATGTATGCAAGAACGAATGACGAATTTATATCAAAACTTATTTACCAGTTAATGCAAATATTATTATATCGCCTAGAAATATCATATCTCTAAGGATATTATAACGAATTAGATTTACCTCATACACAGAAGTATTGAGTGATACACCGTAAATAAGACGATTAAGTAATCGAACATGATCGAAGAGTTTCGTCGTGCGTGGAAACAAATTTACCAAGATTGAGCTAGTAAAAAGTCTGCAGAAATATCTCTAGATGTATCTACTACTATTGAATGATATTACGTTATCATTGATATTACATTATTAATGATATTCCGATTGTTAAATGATCAAATGATAATACCATTAGTGCTCATTGAAAGGCTGTGAAAAGCTGCGCAATCGTTCAACCCAAACCTCAATGCTAACCCACATGGATATGGTGTAGGATAGCGCATATGAGAATACTGCATTAGGTCGACTCGTATCGATGTTGGACAAAATCCCTTATAAGGGATAATTGGACTTTTATCCAGATAGGAATCATCAAGGAGGCCCTGGGGCTGAACCGCAATATGAAGATCGGCGGAAAATGGACGGGGAGACTACGCACGAGTGCCTATAGTCCCGGTTTTATTCCCGGCCCTTCGTCTTTTACATTTTCACCGTGACTCACAAAAGAATAAATATACGTACACCTGCCGCTCGGAATTCTGGAAGATCATTACAATGCGCGAACGCAGATCCGAGTCTCACCGCCGCGGTGGGGCACAATGGGCCGTTTATGGCGGATCCATTTCAAATTAGATCCCGTTCTTATCACACACGCTCCAAAGTGCTCTCGCTCTTCGGAACGAAGTCGCCCTCTGGTACCTCCGTCTCGTCGCAGGATCTACAGGATGCATAATTTACAAGATGGAAATAAGAATAATCGGAGTTGAAGATTTCCCGTGGTAAAGACTATAAAAATTGTGCGAATATTACAGCTTTTACGTCGTAAGCTTTACACGTGTAAAATAATTAATACACTATTGAATCTGTGTCCTACGCGGGAAATGGTGCATAGTCGTAAAACGTGTAGGAAAATATTATGAGGGTGAAATTATGTATATGATGTACTACAAAAGTAAAACTTTGGAATAAAATCTTTTTGGAGAACGTTAAATATCTTTTTCATTTAATAGCACAATATAGATTGCCTTATCTTTTTATATATTAATAGAATGTTTGGCTGAGCACAAAATCAATGATTAGAGAACAGGATTAGACTAAAGATGTAAACCGAAAGATTATCTTTAAAGAATATAAACTTGTAGCTTCGTGTATAATTCGGTAAACGTAGAATTAAACGTCTGAAATCTATATAATTGCCATTACTGACACATTTACTTCACCAATCACCTTGTATATACCTGTATATTTATAATAAATAGCACATTGAATATACTAACGGAGATATCAAAAGCAACAACATAATCGACAAAGATATGCGAAAGCGTACAAAAATATTACTGAACATGACACAATATTAAGATAAAAGCCTGGGTAACATGAATTATACATCAGAAAGGAAGCATGCCGCATATCATATGAGCGTATAAGTGTGGAATTTAAGGTATTAAACGCGGCATGGGGTCACAGAAAGACGGGTTATGTAATAAAAATATATGAAGGAGTGGAGGGCGACTTTTTCTTCCCGTACATCCGAATCGATAACTCGCTTCTACTACGTTTTCTCCATTACATTCGGGACGTATTCGAGGAAGCGCGCAATTTTGATTCTGAGCGGACCTGGATGAAAAACAGGTCAATATAATGATGGATCTGAGCTTTGGCTCGAAGCTAGGAAGGATTACTACAATGAATGCCAGACGCTATGCAATCACTCCGACTCTATATAGAAACAAAGATCTGACATTTTTGAGGACAAGTGGAGCGAGTGCACGTACCGCATATCATGACACCGACTGCGGCTGTCGAGTATTTCAAATGAACATAGTGGTTCGCGTGTTCCTTGTAGCAAAAAATATTAGAGTCGCATCTTTCATCGCAGTGCAGCATCACGCGTCGCTGTAATTGCTACAGAAAATATATATGTGCATGAATTACGAGAAAAAAGAAAATGTATCTGGATGGCCGTCGACTAAAAATTGTCGACAGTGCCTTTTCAGGAATATTCTGAACAAATGTACTCTCTCCATATTCAATGTAAGAGAAATGATCACCGCCCCATCTGTCAGTGGATCGTGTTATAACGAATAAAATAATGTGATGGAGGAAAACAATGTTTCTTTGATAAAATATACTTGCACAAATTGACATGTAAACGAAAACACGTATTATGAATTTATACACAGAGTAATTTAACGCGATGCTATACGGATAACGTCGGATGTTGTGGTCGATGCGCATGGGCAATTCTATAATGAATAAAATACCAGGTTGGCCGTGCGTATTCCTCGTTTATGTAAAACGGACATTTCTTGTACTTGCTAATGATAAAAAAATAGAAAATGAATATGTAAAATTAAATACGAAAATATCCTAGGAAATTACGCTCGCACACGTGGAGGACAAGAACTATTCCTAGCAAGGTTACATTACGAAAAATTAATTACGCTAATATATTATGACAACTGAATAAAATTAACAAATCTTTTAAAGTTGATAATTTAGTGGATAGAAAATGGTGTATCTCGCGCATGGTGACCAAAATATCACCTGAGCAACTTTTTATTGTCGTCGAACAAAGTATACAATATTATGATAGGATATTTACATTGAAATAAGAAAATCCACTCATACCTAATTTGTCCTATCTAGAGGGTTAACTTTACGTGCCAGAAAACTCAGCTACGTGTGTGCGTCTCGTAACTCGCTTAAGCGCCATTGACTCATAAGTTACGACGGAAGCTCGAAATCTCCTTTGGTTGTCGATCGGTAGTTCAACCTCACGCTAACAAAATTACGAGCTTGGTTTCGGACTGTTCCTGCACATTCGGAAAGAGTTACCTTTCGACCAACCCTAGATATATTTTACCGATACAGTGACTGGTTAATGAGAGAGCTACGGTGGTGTAGTCCTTTCAGTCGCGCCCATTACCTGTGGTTTGTGCATGTGGTATGTATTTTGTAGCTCTGGTGGTTCGAAATCCAGCTTAAACTGTAGGTCGTAGACAAAACGACCTTAGCAATCGCTGTCGAAAATTAATGAAAAAAAAAGCTACTTAACCCATGACCAGCTACAATTCGATGAAAGTAAATTCGATTCATTTTTCAATCAATTACCTATTATTAATTATCAATTATCTACACATATTGATTGAAAAAATAGTCGAATTCAGTTTCGCGGAATTCGCGTAGGCACATGCCGCTATTTCATTAGACCTAGTTCAATCGTAACACTTACGTGTAACACAGCTTGACGCATTTTCAATATTTTTATGCCACTTCAAAATTGCGTCCCATAAATAGAACAATGGCGGGTATTGGGTTACTTAGAGAGGGAGTTGACAATCAACGGAAAATCATGAAAACAGCACCGACTCTAACAGAGTCGTCTTACGATGACTGCTCAAAATCGAATCGATGGATGGCGCTTTGGCAAACTGCTTGTAACCGATAGGTTACAATATATTCTTTGCGAAAACTTATTAATCTACGATTAAACTTGGTTAGACCTTAGAGACGCTATGGTTTTATCCGTCCTTTTCGAAATTAGAAATTCGTCAAATTAGCTACTGGAGCAAATCCAGTGTTAACTGTGCTTAACCGATAATCGTAATCCCCAGAATTTTGCGAAGAAGTGAACGCACCTAGGAAATGTCTCTCGCGATGGCGACATAGGGAATTTAGCCCCATTCCCTCGCCTTCAAGAGCTCAGTCACCCTCCCTCGCTAAGGCTGCGTTATGCCGCCGCCTTTGGAACACCGTTAAATTCTTAAATACAGCCCGCGAATACGGCACACTACGAGATTTTGTGCCCTGAAGTTCTAAGAGGGCCGAGTTTCCCGGTTTTGTACGTTTCGCCTCGACGAGGCAGGCCGTATTTTCTTATACTCCTCTAGCGCCATTCTTCTTCATTCCGCGGTACACTCTTACTGCGTATTCTCCCGACGAAGATTTTCCTCGTTTACCGTGGCCCAGCTCTGGCCTCGGCTTGTCCTTTGTCAGCAAAACGACACCGTCGGATGGGATGATAAGTCCCTCTCCGAGTGTCGTAAGTAAATCGTGTTTGCCCACCTCGTCCACGGTACACTTGGGCCAAAGGGTAGCTGGTCTTATTCTTGGTTCAAGAAGCATCGAACCTCTGCTACCGCGTTTTCTGCTTCCATCGAGATATCCTGTCGAAGGTATCGTTTCCTGAAAGCTGTCGTCTTGCATGAAAAGTAATGGAAGTATATTCGTCCGTACGTACTGGATCTTTAATAATTTGAAGCTGGCGGTTTTTCAGTCATATTGCGCATGTTGATCCTGATTTGATTTCTACGTGGAATGACGAAGGACGTAAGATATTCTATCGAGGTTATTGCTGGCTAAATATAATCGGCTTGTACGATCAGTTGGGAATGTGTATTTATCGACATATACCGGATTTCAAATATTTACGAACCAGTAATATAAGGATAAAGGTTATTAACACTAATTGTACCGAAGCGGTCAAAGTGATCGGATTTTATTTAATTTTCAATGATTCTATCGCAGAGCGTGAATCAGTTCTATCGATTTATCGACATCTCTTCTTAGTACCCTTTTTCTTTAAGGATGTACGTGGTATATGTAAATGTATGTAGAAAGTGGTTGATAGGATTAGCATAAAAAGAGGATGGTATATACATTATGGTAAGTCTATTCGTGGACACATTGAAGCTAGCAACGAGTATTCGGATATGCGATATTTTAATAGTATCACTTCAAAAGATTTATTGACGTCTGCTAGGTTTGCCTCGTTGTTTTTCACCTGCTTCCGTACATACATATGTGTCTGACTTCATCTAAGACGCACTTCAGCCATAGGGTGGGTGGTTTTCTTCGTCGTTTAAGCTGCCTCAGACCCATACTTCTCGTTTTCCATTTCCTGATTTTCCTTGTACACGGAATGGCGAAGGCAGCGGAATCGCAAACAGCGTATCCTGAAAGCTATCTGCCGGGCAGAGAAGTTGGAAAAGTTTATTTCATCCGGAGGTATGAAATCTCAAATACTTAAGGAACGGCAGTTTATCGATACACGGAAAACGGATACGTTGCATGGTATTTTTTTTTTAAACAACAAGCTATAGTAATGTTGTTAATACAGTGAAATGTCCTAAGATAAAGAATAAGGAGCGCTAATTGAATGATAAAATACATTTAACCTTTTTGCAATCAAAAAGTATGCTCAATGTATATATATATTTGTGGGAATAAAAATTTAAATAAGATGAACAATGAAATTTTTATTACAACTCAATCCATCTCGTGTATACAAAAACTTTAGTTTGTTAATGTTAATGCTTCTTAGAATTAGTCTACGTCCTGGTAAACTCTGCCCTTCTTCCGTTTAATTGTTATAAACCAGGCAACAAACACACTCGCACCTCCACGACAAGCAAAAGCTTCTAAAAGAACATGTTACATATACTTAGATATATATATATACAGTAAGATTATTTCCAGAAAATGTGTCATACGTGAAGGCAGCGCATGGGAACCCAAAGATTTTTTTAATCTCTGTAATGGTTTCCAAACATGACAATAATCGCAATCATAAAAAAAAGAAATGTGTGCAATTTAAATGAAAAGGTTTGCCAGAAATTGGTCAACACCTGGATACAACGTATGGTAATCGAAGGCTTCTAAAATTTTTCAAACATTCATTTATTACAATTATTTTATTTTTCATATTACCATTATTTATACTGAAAAATACAGCAGGAGGTACTTCGATAATTAATTAGTTTTTTCATCCGCAAGTATCAGCGAAAAAGATAATATTCCTGATTATGCAATAGCCGGAGGATGCTTGTTTCGCCGCTCAGGAAACATTTCACAACAGAATACGTAATATTTTATTAAAATATTTGCAATTTTTATTAATACCGATAAATTCGCGAAGCAGCCAAAGTACCGTGATGCTCGCATGCGTTTCAACGCAATTATGATTATTACATGATTACTATGTTCATTATACGCCGAGAAATCCGGCCAGAATTATTGTATAAATTATTGTAAAATCGCAGTGGTCGATGTTTGGCTCGATAACTGCCAAAGGATATGAAACATTCGAGAATTTATAATTTGTTGCCAAGTTTGTGTAATCTTTTTGATTCCGAAAAATAAAGCTGTAATTAATTTTTTCATAGAAATAAACTTAAATCTAGAATGATATTTTTTACGATTTTGAAAATATTCTGTATTTGATATGAAATTGTAATTTTTAAAGCAGAAATTGTGGGGTTGAAATGTAGAAAACGAGATTTATTTTAATTTTTAGCAAAGACGAAATTGGCAATAATATTCTGTCCTGAATTTCATTTTGAGTTTTTGATACGAAATTATAAAATGAGGTAAACGATAATAAATATTGTGCGTCCAACCTTAAAATGTTGGAATTTATGCCATCATTTTATTATTAATGAGAGAGACCAAATATCTTTCCGGTGTAAATTGTGAGTATTTTAACTTATTCCAGGAAAAATAATGTAATAGGAGATACAATTCGGGCAGTTACGATACTAGATTCTTCCATACATATTGCAATCTTTCCTAAATACCAAACCAAAAAATGCCATTTTATTGACAGCAGTATCCGGTTCCGAAAATCAAATAAATCAGCAAACATCATGAAATACCCGGAAAAAATGGGACAAATTAGGAGAAAATCCACTTTATCCTCAACGACACAGATAATATTCGCCATTTAAAATTAACTGCAAGCGTTCACTTTGATGTTCATCGATTATTATATTAATTACTATACAAAAAGTCAACTCTTATTCAACCAGTTCGACCTACGCTTCGTTTAACTATCATTCAAAAGTAAAACACGGTAAGAGGGTTAATATTCGGAGTTTGCACGTAGCACGAGGCTTCTGCTGAATTTGCCCCGGTAATTAAGCACTTCCCAGAAAGTTATCTCGCCATCTACCCACGGTATATAACGTTTAACAAACGACTGCTCCTTGGCGAAATTTCCATTTTTCTCCTTTTTTAACCATCCAGTTTGTTTAACCAGCGCCAACTGCTGGACGACATTCACGAATACAAATATACCCGACTACTTTATGTTTAAGTATATATCGCGCAAGAGAACCGCTTTAAGGTCTATTTATTTGATCGCTTTATGTTAATTACATTTGTACTACTATTAACACATTATAAGTATCCTATAAAGTAAATGGTCTAAACATAATCATATTTTTATGTGCATAAATACAAGTAGTACTAATAAACGGAATTCTACCAATACCATTTTTTTTGGTCGGTTTAATTTAGATCCGTACTCTATTTATGTATTTTATTACAAACACTGAGCATAGGTTTGAAATATATGTCAGCAATATTAAAAACTACTGAAGTAATAAATACTAGCCTATTTATAATGCTATGAGACATGACCAGAGCGCGCAAAATGAAAGAAAAAAAAAACATTATTCAGATTACGATGCACAACATTTTTCGGCCGAAAGGTGAGTACAAAATCGAGCTGTGGGAAAACAGTCAGACTGCGATGATGAGATTCAGGAAGAATACGGTGGCACGGGCTAATTCAATATTTTGAAATGCTAACGGATCGAAGCCCCCGGAAATCTTCAACGAAAACTCGCATAAAGACGTTCGCGTCGTCCACTTCTATTTTCCAGAAAAAACTCTTCTACGCGGGCAGAAACGTTGGCCTTTCAGTATAGTATTCGCCGAGTGCCGTATGTGAAATCCTAAAACCGTCGGAGAGAAAACTTCAGGGATTATAGTTGCGAACCAACATTAACGAATATATCTGTTAAGTTACATTAGGATAATATTTTAAAAAACCGATCGATTTTACGGTTTTTATTTGAATCAAGTTCTTAATCTCATATCATAAGGGCAATAGCAATTTTAATGAGTTAAGACCAACTCGAAAGTTTTGGAACTGTATTAAATACTCTTGCGCGATGAAAGGATGGCACAACTTTCAACTTGGGACAATCTTCGCGGAGAGACACGTAGAAACTTAATATGCGTGCTGGTTGCATTCACGCTGGTCTCAATCGCTAAACGAATTGAGATAAACCAAGATCGAACAACGAACCCCAAAGTATTATTATAAGAATACACATACTACTGATTTGTAATTAACTTTGCTATTTGCATTTAAATTCTAGTCTATCGAAACACTTTACTCTTGTTTGCCATCAATAACATCGGAGATAATCATTTGTAACAATACATACATAACAAATGCTTCATAATCCGCAGATAGCCAAGAAAATTGAAAACATGTAATATTTCATTAATCCGTGGAACATTCTGGAAGTTACGAATCTACCAAAGGGGTCTTTCGACGGGTAAAACGTTAAGAAAACAGCATTACTGTACGTATTATCATAAACCCTTCGCGGAAGCCTCGTACGTCGATACAAACTCCGGGGAGTTTTGTAAAAGCGTCTTTTACGCGTAGCGCAACCTTTTCGAGGAATAAAACTCACGAAGAAACGAAGCCGTGAGATAGCGTTCCGCTTCGCGATTCCACATGCACGAGATACGGACGTAAAATCAGAGAGGTTTTCAAAAATTACAAAGTTGTTTTCCCGGTGAATCCCCGCAGCGTTGGTTTTCGAGATTCGCAGGGAGTAAGGGGAGGACGTCGGATCGAATTTATGAGGCGAGTACAACTTCTTTGGAGCACGCCCCAGGGGTAAATTATTTCCCCCCGGGGGCGCCATTGCTTCCTGATGTTGTGCGTCGCACACGAGCTAGGATCGTCCCCCACAAACCTGGCATTCCAGGAGGGTCTGCGAGGCGAAAGGCGAAAGAGTAATCCGGAATAATTCCCAGAGAATTACACCGCAGGACTGCCGTCGCAAGGCCATTCGATTAATCGAACTCGAGTGGATATTTCGAGGCGGAGAAAATTGCCACGGTGTACAGCGGCAGTGCATACGTAAGGAAATGCGCACGGTGCAGGGTTCCTTCGAAGCTCGATTAATCTCGGATCACTTTGTATGCGATATACTGGGGGACGGCGTGGTTCTCGAGAAATAGGTAGAATTTGTTTACTTTATATCTGATATTGGCTGTCGCGATCATTCGGTGGAAACCGAGACCTCTGCTTTGGTGAAATTGGATATATATGCGAAACTTATGATCACTATGATTTATAGTAGAATTTTCCTGTGCAATGGATTAAGATTTTGGTCAATTTCGTAGACAATTCAGCATTTCTTATCTGGCGCTTTTATTTTATTCGTTAGGGTGTATGATGGATAATTATCGGTATCGTGTAGTTACAGATGCCTGCGTTATCGATCGATCGATATTTCGCATACGATAAATATAATGTTTATAAATGATACGGTTGTGAAATTGTTTATCTTTGCAACTATATACCTCATAATAATACAATTCCTAGTGGACAAAGCATTTCTCTCGTTTCTAGTATAATCAGAACGAACAGTCAGAAAACAGAAATAATTACAGACGTAAACCATACCTTCCCAATCTCTGTAGAAATTAGTTTACTGCATCGTTGAAGCATGTAATAGATTGTTGTAAAGATAAACTACATCGAGATTTGAATGATCTTTTTAGAAGATAGTATACGTAATCTATATTCAGTATAGAGACTGTTTATACACGTATCTGCACCTGTACTTGTTGTTTCGTCCATCGACTTATACATATTTGGTATATACGTAAAAACCATCTACTATTGAGTTCTTCATGCTGATTTATTATTCGCCTGAAAAACCGCGGAGACCCGTAGGAAGCTCGTAGCACGGTACATGAAGAATTATCTCTCAGACGCTGCATTATTCTCTGTGGAATTCACTGCACTGCTCCACGAAATCAAATAAACTTCTCCGAGGAATTCACTTAAGGTTACATTCACGTTCTTTGCGCAAAGGCAAATTAGCATATACAGGGTGCGGAGGAGATATTAAAGATAAGGCAAAACTTCCCGGTGCTATTTCCCAGCAATAACCGAAAATTGCATCTTAACACTTGTTCTCTTATTGGCCTGACAAGTCTGCAAAATCCGCAGTTTGGTGAACGGGACGTGCACGATCGCGCACTGTCGTTGTTATATAGAATGTACTTATATATTAATCTCAACAAATCTGAAGGATATTTCATTCTAAGAAGACTTCTTAGAAAACAGTTTCCTCAGAAAAACAAAATGTATTTTATCACGTTGACCGCTATTTATTACTGGAATAGATTTGTGCTTACGATCATAATTCTGCAACTTGTAACACGAGCACTCGAGTTCTTCCAAAATTAAAATTTTGAATCGTTCGGGAAAATAACATTATTTACTTTGTCAGGGATGGGTAATTTCTGCTAAGAGAGGTTTAGTTCCATAACTCGGCAGGCCTCGTTTTACCTCATGGAATATAGCTTCAGAGTACTTCGGTACTTCGCGTAACTAACGTTCTAACGTAGATGTAATTTTAAGGACAGAGGCAGTGTGGGCTAAGCTAATCTTAGACTTGCTTCATAGGTCAATTAACAAGAAAGGAATAGGTACGCAACTTTCGTCGTTCAATATTAAACATCCTGTTTAATCCGTACACCATCGTGATTTAAGACGAAGCATATTAATACAACTCACATAGAAAATAGAATCACTAATATTGGTGCAAGTATGCCGGTAATTCTAAATTTATAATCCGTACCATATTATTGTAGATAATTTGAACCCTTTAACTTTCCTCACTGCAACAGCTAATATATAAAAAATATTTTAACCATTTCTTTATTCTGTATACGGTTGAACAAAATCTTTAAAGACTTCTAAAGATTAAAGTACGAAGTGCACAGAATGTAGTATATAAATATTCGATTACGGATGGAATAATAATTAAACATAGCAGAGTGATATTTTTCAATATGTATGTGACACTCCATTAGTATGTAACAATTGATCGCAGAAAATGAATGGAAAATACATCAGAGATATGACACAATTGGACAGACGTTGTGTGACTTTCATAGCTGATAAAATTTTAAACGACTGCAATAGTTCAGCCATTTCAAATCAATCTAGATTACTCCAAATTGTATGTAAGTTTTCAGAATTGAAATATTCCTCTCGGCAATTTCTAAAAACATTCCTAACGCTAAATCGCACGGACTGTATTGGTTAACCAGTACATATTTGCCACAATTCCGTGGTGTAAGTTCCGATCGATATATCTGAATTTCAGGTCCTTTGCCAGCCCCGTGCACACGTTGCGAGCATACGATGACAATTGGTGCACCCGGTCAATTGTTGGCCAAGAACAAAAGAGCCATGTCGAGGTTCGTTATGACAGTTCGTTAGCTCCGTAAATTGCTAACTCACCGTTAATGGGCGGTTACCAATTATCAAATCGATTACTCCAGCAAATTATCTGGTATTCATCCATTAGTTAACTGCAATTTTCTGCCGTGGCACGTGGCCATAAACTGTTCACAGCTACCTGCCATATCACTAATCCGTTAATGTCAACATATGGGAAATTATCAGGAACCCGATTACCTTAGCGCGTTTTTAAAACTATTGCGATTACACCAACGTGGGAAGAGATGATCGTGCATCATGTCGCTCGGTTATCCTAATGGAGTATAAAATAAAGCTTGTATATATAAAATTAACTGGGACACGAAAATAATTCCGTAGAGATATTAAAGTACAAACCTGCATTACTGGTTTCATTCTTACCTTCGCCTCTTCAACTTATTTCAAATTATATTTAATTTTGGCATCGATCTCTTCAACATTTCCAATTATTATTGCACCACTTTGTAATTTTAATCGTAACTTTTTTAATAATATACCTGAACAGAACTCGCAACAGAGTAGAAACGTTGTTTAAAACATTGTGTTTTTTAATTCGCCAAGAGACCACCTATCTTGGAAAAGCTGCGCTCTAAGACCACAAACATACTTTATCAGTTATAACATATCGAACATGAAAATAGTGAAGAGTTACCACGCCTTAGGAGTAACTGGTTTGCTCTGCTTCACTCGGTGGTTTAGGTCACAGAAATGGATATTTATCTCTTATTAAAATTGTTTTGTATTGAGTATATATGACGCATTATTATTTTTGTCCTGTATAGTAAGAGAAAAATGCTTTGCTCCCTTTCACTCCCCACAAAATCAAAGCTGGATAAATCCTTTCTAAAAGAGTGTTTACGCGATAATGCGAATATGCTCCTCGAATTTTATATTCCTTGATTTAAGGATTAGGACTACTTAATAAATCAAGTCAGTCAGGACGCTACTTATATATAAATTGGTTGCAAAATGTCTGAATAAATAAGTTTTACTTATTATTAGTAGAATACTAATATACTGCAGCAGATACAAAAAAGAATTTAAAATCTCTAGCGATAAACATATTTATTAACAACATCTCTTCATACCTTTTTTATTCTATAGTATAATGCATTTGATTTCTTATCAAGCGTTTTACGGACATTCGGTTTTATCGACAACATAAAACTGTCGATTTTCTTGACCAATATTGAATATATCTGACATTATTTCCAATTCTTCTGCGAATAAACAACGTATTTCATGCCATCTTTTTTTAAAGTAATTACGTCGCGATATATTTTCTCGATGGATGAGATTGTATATCTTTTTTATACGCAAACGAATTCTTTATAAATCGAAATCCATGCGCTCCCTTTACCGAGAGGAATATCAGAGAAATCCATCGGTACGATGGGTAGAGAGCTCTGATTTATTCCTGCAATAAAATCATTTTATCGCGAGCACAGTACCAGCACTGTCTGTCGTTGTTGTTTTTTTTTCCTTCTCATGTCTCTAAAAGCTCGCAGTGAAAATCAAAATTCGGATTAACGTCAACACATTGGCGATCCATATTTTCTCTTTTGCCAATGTCAAATTTCCCGAAGGCGATTTTCCTTGAGGCACGAAGTCACGTTACATTTTTTATTACTTCATTGAGCTCGAACTATTTTAAATGCTATATAAATGGTTCATGAATAGCAAAGTTCTTGTTTTCTCGTTAAACGATAACAAGGTCCTCTGTTATCGATATCGCGTTTTTCTTTTATGTATTAACCGTCCTCCGTCAAAATGCGCCCGTGGATTGAAGTAGTTGCAAAGTCGCGTAAAGCGGTGCAGAAACGCGGATTGGTAGTTTTGTCTAAATATTTTCTCGCGAAATATTTGTGTCGGTTAACGAAAACGAAAAAAAGCCAGTGGGGAAATTTATTCCATTTCGAAGAACGTGTTAACTCCGGGGAATGCTTACTTTGTATGAGCTACGTAAGAATAAAGTACCTCCTGGAAAAACTAAGAACCGGCCCTTTCTTCTTCTACGCTTGATCAGTGAGTAAAAAGACCCTGGAATTACGTTTTATGTGTAAATGTTCGAAGGTTCCGTCGATCTTTTCTCGTGTTTCAACTCTTGAAAAGGACTTATTAGAATTTAATGTTTTGCAATGAGTTCTGAAACACCAGATTTACAGTATGCTATGATAGGCACAGAAAAATTTCTTCAGAGGTGATGGATGGGATTTTTGTTCGGATTTTTTTGTGTGAAAGCTTACGTCTCTATTAGTTATACTTTCTTTCCTATCAATCTGTAATGAAATTTCGAAAATTATTAGGCCTTGAAAAAAAAACTGCTGGTTGTAAGTCTGAACGTCGCTGATGTTATAATGCGTGCAAAATTTATTATGTAATTTTACGAAATTCGATTAAAAGGATTAAAACAACAGCACAGCAACGTACTATATGTTTTTTGATATTATCATTTTTTTATCTGACAACTGACAAATATTTTATTAGACAATAATAGAGCTCAATCAAAGGTACAATATATCTTGATAGTGTCCCAAACGACCATATTTTTAGATAGTCCGTGATTTTAATCGTTTGCCGGAAATCACGTTTCGATTACCAATTATATTTTACGGTTTCCAAAATATAAGAATATTATACTCCACACTAGAATCATGCTAGCCATCATTTAAACATTTAAAAGTTGCGATAATTTTTACTACTGTATCCTAACACCGAAGAAACCTTTCCATAATCTCTTAAATAGAATATCCTTTCAAACTTTCCAGCAAAGAAGCGTATTTACACCTGAGAATGGAAAAGTATTGGCACCCATGATTATTCAGGATTTCCTTTATCCCCACCATAAATAGAACACACTTTTAAACTCTGCTCATCTATCTCTGAAACAGAGTATCATATAAAACATATTTCTCACGTCGCAGTATATGCACTGAAATTATAATATATGGGCATACGGATACATGAATATGTGGATACTGATAATAATTTATTTCATTTTATTAATCAACTGCAAGAAGCTGAGAAGTATTATTTCCTTCGGTGTTAACTCACCAAATGAAGTGTGATTTTCTTGTCGAATTATTCGTAAATAGTTAGGCGCGTATACATTGTATGTTATTTGATTTCAGGTACAAAGTCGAAGTCGCTGGAAAATCTTTGCCCGTATTAACCAATCTTGACAAGGGACGTTACGGAGTGCTGATATTCGAGAACCTAAACAAGTACCTGCAAATGGATAAGTGGAATCGCGAATTGCTGGATAAATATTGCAGAGAATACTCAGTCGGCATCGTGGGTTTTGCACCTCCCGGCGAGGAAAGCCTAGTTGGTGCACAGCTCAAGGGCTTTCCTCTTTTCATACATACTAATCTTAGGCTAAAGGTGAGCTCTCAATTATTTATAGAACCACATTCTAATTCTCCATTGATGTCTAATGTCCTCAAATTTTTTCTAGGCATGATGTTTAGCCAACACGTACATACGTGAATTTTGTACAGCATTTTTACCCCATTATTTATCATTGTCCCTTTTTTGGGACGCTTGTTTTTTATTCATTTCTACTAAATTCTTCTAAATTTTAGGAATCTAATGAAAGAAAAGGCTCATGTGTTGATATTAAATTTTCATAGACTTACGAGGCATTCCTGCAAAATTTAAAACATTACTCAAAATAAGTTCATATCACTCGATAAAATGCGACCCGCTTCGCAACATATTTTTTCATCATTTATGTCGCTATACTACGTCTTTTAATTTATCATTACCAAATCAAAATTCTCGTCTTATTACTATTACCATAAAATTGCACTACAAAAATTTATCCGCAACTAACGCTTTGGAATGTTGTGAAAACAACGCTAAATATTACATTGTGTAAGCTCGCATCAAATCGAGCGTATAAGGAGCTTTAAAATCTCGGTCATTGTGCGATCTGGAAAATTCCGAACAAAAGTCCAGGCAAAACGAATATCCGGCGACGGCAGAGTTTGAATGGCAATCTCCATCATGTAGCAACGAAATAGCCAAGTTTATTTCGTAGAAAACTTGCGACGATAGCAGGAAACAATAAAGAGTACGTCATAAAGTGGAGCAATAAAAGACATCGTTTCTTGAGGCATCACTAACGTGGACTACGGGAATATGACAAATAACATTAAGCTATTCGCAGCAAGAATTGACGCCACGCGAATAAATTTACAATCATATTTAGCACGACGCACTATGGCGTATCTGATCTACTTAGGAGGGCAGTAGTCGATTTTCCAAAAAACACGAATTTGTAAAAAAGAATTGTCGTTTGAATAATTGAATAGTCAAGGAATTACAATGTATACGATTTTTCCCCTCTCGTACAATCTTGAAACAGGTGTAAATACGAGCGTTATACGTACACTTGGAATCATTAATTTGTTCCTGCACCCCTGAAGAGGAGCAAGGAGAAGCCAGAATACGACTGTGGAGGTACCAAGCGGCAGGAATTGGACCTCATATATCGATTCTACGATCATTATGCGACCGATTTACAAAGTGCGCAAAACTTTTAATCATGGCCGGTGTAGTACATATCGATATGTTAAGTCGTATTGTTCATAAAAGAAGAGGAATATAATATTATGAAATCTACTATACATTACTGCCAGTATAACAAAATGGAAAAGGAGCGTGTTAGTTTTAAACATTGGAAAAATGTCCTTTAGGAAAATACTTTTGCATCTTAGTTGCTTCGTATGTCTTCGTAGCATTAATTGCTTCGCCAATTGTTCAAACACGAAATAGTTTTTGTCCGTGCGAAATTCCTATTCAAAATGTATAACATTGTATTACAATTTTTTGCCCAAATATTTCACACCATCGGATGATATTTGGGTATAGAAGGTCGAGGGAAAAGAGTCGCGTATTCGGAGGAAGTTTAAATTTATTGCTTGGTAAAGTTCAGTATTAGAGGTGTCTTAACCGCAAATTTTTTTGTTTCCTTCTGGGGAATTTGAAATATATCTATCAAAGAGATTTATTTCGTATAAATTACTCGCGCTTAAATATTGGGAGTGATTTTTAAAGTAGGGAGACTTCTTTCTAAGATTATTCGACGTAGGGAAAAGTGAAATCGAATTGTATTTGGGTATCCAGGATTAAGAAGATACAACCATGTCTTTGGAGAAACTCTAAATTGAATGCTCGGTAATACTCAACTCTATATACAATGTTCGTACTTAACAAATATGTGCAAGTGAATTTTACAAAGTTTCGCAGCTATTAGCTCGCTATTCCCCGCGATCTCGACAATATATAATATTTTGATCGCGAGGAATACTGATTGCCCAGGTCTCACCACGTCGAAGTTGCTGCGACTAGAGACCTCCCACCCATTCCACCATTCTACGCACGCACTCATTCCTTAACTAAACTAAACCCACTCATTCCATCTTACGCGAATGCGTTAAGCATTCGATCCATTCGGTCGTTCATCCAGCTTCCAAACGCGTAAGCAGTGACAAAAGAATGAAAGAGGGTAAGTAAAGAGATGAAACGAGAAAATCGCGAGCCGACGAAACCTTACCAAGAGCACCAGTGGTTCTCACGAGTACGAGCGGCCCTCGCGACGGTGACCCAAAAAAGGCCACGGCTGAGAGTGGTAACCAGGCGAAGAGCACGCTGGGTCAGGCGTGACTGAGCCAACCCTGCGACGCCACGCCCCTGAACATGACCTTCTAAAAGCCGCCGCAAGAACCGCAGATACCGTGAGAACACCCTGGGTCCCTGGAAAAATTCGGGACACTATGCTTCGATAAATAGAGCGCAAAACGAACGAGGCTCATGAGTTAAAGAGAATTGTACTGCTTACAGTTCTCACGAATCACTTTCACTTGAAGACTAGGAGACTTGTACATTACAATTCTCGTTTGAAATTTTGCAAACACACCTTAAACTAGATACACTCATACGTCCATACATGCATCTTAATATATAGTTAACGCTAAGAACTTGATACTAGCTTCACTCTTCGTTCTTCTTTCTTCGATACCAAAACTGAATGCTAGTTAAGGGAAAAGCAAGTTATCAATATGTCAGTGAATATAAAAATCAATAAAAGAGAGTTAAGTCAATACAAAAGGGTAAAGGAAGGTTGAGATATGCAAAAAATGCAATAAATAAGGAAAGGAAGGGATGTTGATACTTCGCTGGGACTGCGAAGAATGATGTCTGCCCGTCTGCGCCGCCTTATAAGTCTCCGGAGAGCAAACGATGAAGCCGACCTCTGAGGTCGTTCAAAATTGAAAATATTCATTTTGTCAACAGTCACCTTGCGCCGAGTCACTGTTTGTATATTACCCGATAATTCATATTTTACCGAATTTTACTCGCGATACCTTCACAAATTCTAATTTTTTCCATGCATGCGATGTACGTGTGTACATTCCACCATCTCTCGCAAACTAATTCACGATCGAACGTATGTCGTTCGATTTGATTGACAAGAAAGAAGATCGAAAGAAGATCTTACTTGATAATTCTCGAATTTGGCTTTTTTTCCTGCGGTTTAAAAAAGGGTCGGCAAAGTCGGTTTCCGACGTCTGAAACAAGTCGGATGCAAAAGTTTCTCCTTGAAGAACATTTTTTCAATTATTAAAGCTAACACTTTCCTTTTCCATATCCTTGTACTGGCAATAATTCATATTAGGTTCCACAATATTATATTCGCCTGTCCCTATAAATAGTGCAACTAAATATATCCTTGTGTATTACACCGACCATGATTATAAGTTTCTGCGCAGTTTGTAAATCGGGTCCAGCCGGTCCCTGCCTTTTGGTACCTCCACAACAGTATTCCAGCTTCTCCTTGCTCCCCCTCAGGGATCGAGGAACAAATTAATGATTCCGAGTGTACTGAGCGTATCCATTCTCGGCGATGATTGTGTACGCATATCAATTATTTGAATTCAAATTTGTGGTGTAGAATTATGGATCGTGAAAAGAGAAGTACTCTATTAAACATTTCATTTTTACATTTACATTTTTTGTACATTAGAGAAGTGCTTTATAATACATTTCAAGTATTTTGATCGATATTGTAGCTATTGCAATTGAATTATGAGAATGAACAAATATAATTCTTTTCTCATCTTTCGATCCGCTTTTTACAAAGAATAATATATTACTCGTACAATTTGGCACCATTAGGGAAAATTTTCATGCGCAATAAAAAGTTTGAAGTTTTCGCTTTACGAATTAGTCAAAACTATACTACACCTTTTAAAATTTCGCAGAGCTTTGCACCTTTCGACCAAATATCATACATCGTGATTATATTTTACACGAGGCTATCCAAATTTCACATTAATTTCTCCACACTATAAACTGATTTCTTATCATCCAGAATTGCAAAGAATAAAATATCTTGTACGCTCCGTAGACTTTCGCCAGTTCATTATATCCTCTGACCTTTATCGCGTTTCCAACAGTTCTTTTAAATCTGACACGACATACCAGTAAATGTCGCGTTTATATCCGAACCCCATCGAAAATACGAACGTAAATAAAATGCGCGCAAACTTACGGAACTTCCGCGAATCGTCCCGATTTTCTTTACGTCCCATTTACGGCCCTTTGCTCGTTACGACGTCGACGTCGAAGTGGAATTAGGAAGGGTGAGGGTGGAAGAGACTGGCAGGGAGGGGAGGGGGATTAGCTGAGCGTGCCGCGAGTTTATCCAATTCCTTCCACTTTCATTCGTTCCGGCCAATTCCGCGCGTCCGTCCGCTCGCTTTCGTCGAACGAGAGGAAGAGAGCGAGAGGCGGTGAGAAAGGCGTCTGAACGAGAGAGAAAGAGAGAGAGAGAGAAAGAGAAAGAGAGAAGGGACGAAATAAAGGGTAAATCCAGGGTGCTGCGGCATCGTGGAACTTCTTCGGCGAGAGAGAAAATGAGATCGGTCCTTTCTCTTCCTCAGGATGCTCAACTGAATGCGGCGTCCCCCATTCTTCGATTAACCAGATCCGGGGAAACGGCCTGGGGACCACTTCCTGGCGGTGACTGGACCATTTTTCAGGCCAATCACAGCACCTACGAGCCCCTGGCCTGGGCGCATCGAGACAGCCTCGACTACCCGACCAACAAGAGTCCTCTGGCTACCGTCATTCAGGTGAGACTCGTACCCAGTAGAACCTTTGCCCTGCAGAACTTCGCCCTTCCTTTCTTTCTTGCGCGCGTCGAAATGCGATATTGGACAGGGGCAAAGCTGTGCTCAACGATGGAGCCACCGAGCACACTATTGATATACGTTGGTCGTAAACTGAATATAAAATGAGGAGGACGAATAGTGGATATTTGATGTACTTGCCTAACGTTACATTGTTGGACGTATTGTTGGGATAAAAGTAAATAATTAGCCGGGAATTGGTATCGTTAGACCGTGAAAGGAATGTATGCCGTAACAGGTATACGATGAGGAATCGAACTTTATTACTTCTTTTTATTTCAACGGGTCAAATGCGTTTCCAATCAGCTGCGGATAAGCGATTAATTCGCACGGAAAAGATTTTCATAAACTGGGAAGGAAATCGCGCGGCTTTGGAACTCGTATTCTTGGGATTTATGGCGGAGTTTATGGTGCGCGGGTAAGAATATCGACGGCGGAGTATCTAGCTCTGTGTTTTTAATTAACGAATTAATTAACGACCAGCCTGTTTACTATCTCATCTGCATCTACAGACGCGGTAATAAATTCGTTACACAAAAAATATTAATTATACGCCGTACAAAGGACCTCCAGTTTGAATTAAGAGACGCATCGAACCTTTCAAACAGACGCGTATTATTTCCAACGCCATTCCGAGCGTATTCTGGATAATTTTTAAAGGTATCGTACCACAGAAGAAAATGCTGGAAACGCAATGCGCCTGGAGATGCAACAACGCCGTAGTACCTTCCAATAATTCTTCCAACGTTTCTCGATTCTCGCTTTCCGCGCTCTCGCTATTCGATATATGCAAAATTTCGTGACACCACCAACGAAAGCACGATAAGTGCGTATCATTTTCAACAATATAAATTCCGCATTTGAAAAGGGGCATTTTTCAATGATTAAATCGAAATATTTCTCATAGTAACCGTATCCATTTTTATTTTACTTGAGATACGACATTTATCTTTATACGAACAGTGAAATTCCACAAAGGATATCCGACGTTCTGTTACAATATATTATAATTAATATTTGCTGAATATCTTATCAAATATAAACTCAGAACGACAATGATAAAATTATGCAGATATCTCAAGGTTTGAGTGTCATAACATAAAAGAATGTCATAACCTAGAACTTTAATGCATCGTATAATGGCGATTCAACAAAACTTACATATACTATATTACCATTAATTTAGCGTAGATTCGCTACAACTGATTTATCCAATCTTTCCAATCGAGTTCCGAGGAAAGCTTCCAGAAAACCAGGAACAATAAAAGATCCGTCCTCATAAAATCCCATTGATCAATCGACATAATTCAGAAATTCGCAAAAAAGTTCCGCGAGTTGAAAGATTCATCGACTTTTGCATCTCACGCTTCTCTGATATACAAATTCATAAAAACAAAAAAAACTCTACCCGATGCGCGGCGGTAATAAATAACGCGGGGCCAGAACACTGCAACCAAACTTTCCAACCCTCGCCCCCCCCCCTAAAAAAAAGAACAAAAAAAAAAAACAAAAAAGGAGGGGGGGGGATCCCAACGCAAACACAGCCCACGTTACAAAACCAACCTTCCAATCTGAATATTCGCCGATCCCTGAGCGAGCATCCCCAAAACCCTAATCCCCCAGCGAGGTTTTACGCGGGTAAATTTTTTTTTTTCCCTCCCCGAGCACCAAACTCCCGGGACTTTCGGATGGTGCTGCATTTACATCGGCCCGCTTCCGCCTCGTCCGCAGCGCACCGCGAGGGTTACGGCGATGTAACCTTTTCGTTCGGCGCTGGAGAGGCTTCCAGGATTCCACGGGTCTTGCCGCGCTCGTTAGAAACTCGATCCCGGCCGCGGCCGCTCGTCGCGTACCATTTGTACGAGTTTCCAGGCGGAAAAAAGGGAAGAGAGGGGAAAAAAGGGAGGAGAAGAAGGGGGTTAGCGCCGCGAAAGCTGAGCTTCTGGCGGGCTAACGCAATTCCAGGACGCATCAGTCGTACCGTCGGTCGGGCAGGAGGAGGAGGGGAGGGGGGGAGGAGGGGGAGCAGTTTGTTAGCCGGTTCCCTTTCAGGCGCCTCGCCATTGGGATTCTTATTTTCCCGGGAGCGCGAACGGTACCGCCGGAAAACGAAAACAAATGTGGAATTTCCGCGGTGCTCCGCTTTCACGGAGAGTATCTGCGATGTTGGCGGGCGGGTCGGTTGGCTGGTGGGGCTGGAGGGGTTGCAGAGGGAGGGAGGAGGGGGGGAGACAGGATGCGGGGGTTGAAACAATTCGTAAAGCTGTTCCGCCCAGCGCTTACATTCGTGCAGGAATTCGCGATTGCAAGATTCTTAGGCGATGAAAGGCCGGCGGAAGAACGTCGGTGATCTAGAGGATAGGAAGATGCAGAGAGGAGGGAGTAGGGTGGATTCGCTCGTCGGACATAATGGTTACGTCGAAGCCTCGGCTGTTGAGAAAGTTTCGAGAGCTGCACGAAAATCTATGGTAATTTTATTACGCTGGAGCGGATAGAACTGTTTTCGGTTATGGGCTACGCTGTGGAGGGGATTATTGGAAGCAGAAACTAGCTGGATGTCCGCGTTATCTGTTGCGTGTTATGTTAGGTGTACAACTTTGCCCCCGCCGTGGCTACCTATGAACAATACTCTAAATCATGAATGTAT
This sequence comes from Ampulex compressa, assembly GCA_038496175.1. Taxonomy (NCBI): domain Eukaryota; kingdom Metazoa; phylum Arthropoda; class Insecta; order Hymenoptera; family Ampulicidae; genus Ampulex; species Ampulex compressa. The sequence goes on along the minus strand of JBCFXI010000581.1, from coordinate 67,685 downwards.
AACCAGTTTTTTATAATAAAAAAAGATCGAAAGAAGAAAAACTGACGGAAGCAAAATTGCACACCTGATATTAAATGTGCAATGGCAAGATTGAAAATAACTTTCGATGCTCTCGAAATGGTTTTTATTTTATTGATTTATGTATACCTGAGTCGCATCCGGTTCATTCAACGTACACACTTTATAGGAGTTTTGGGAAATGATTGTGAAAAAAAAGTAAAATCAATATGAAACTATTGTTAATTAGGTATATTGAATATAGATTTTATATCTGGCAGAGATATTTTGATTTATTCGTATTCACTCATTTTATTTAGTCACAAGCAAGAGCATAGAGGGACACTTAATTTTTATATTAAACAGATAATATTATTTAATGCATATCTTACAGACGTCATGTAAATATCATATTGATATATGATCAGGCTCTTACGGTTTTTTTTATATATATAAATAGATGTAAGTTGGTGTATGATTCCTCAAAATTAGATTTCCCTAAGGTAGATAGTAGAAAAGTCGAAGAGCAAAGGTTTCAAAGAAGTGTACATACTCTAAGGCATCTTATATTCTTCTGAAGGCATCACAGTTTGGGAAGCACTGAGGTAAAGGTACGTCAACAGTCCCGCAACACGGAAAATGTAATCTAATATCCGTAGGAACGACAGGACGATATCACACGTTATTCATCTTTTTTTCTCCCACAGTTTGCCCTCGCAAAAGGAAGCGTCCTTCCTCACGTTTGCCTTATGCAGAGAAATCGGTGTGATTTATCGTTAAACATTTTGTCGCGCTTTACGAGATTATACGCAAGCGCGGACTCTCTCTTAGCAACTGAACACTTGAAATATGTTCTTTTCCACTTTTCTGGTATTATTTAGAGATATCATACGTTTGTCCACGTACCAATTACTCAACATAAAAGTTGTGTGAAACTCATAGAGGAAGAGGCTACGGCTTTACCGACTTCAGTGATCTTTAGCCAATCATGAAAAGGAAATATGTATAAAAAGTTGAACCAAAATTGCAGAAAATAATTCGCATTTTTATAATTATGACTTTTGACGTAGTTATTTTTTTGAAATTGCGACAAAAAAGGAGTTATCTTGAACTCTGAGACACAAAATTTAAAAACTTCAACTACTATATCACAGCAATTGTTGAATAATACACCTCGTAACAGTCCGCTTTATACCAAAATGATCAAATCAAGCGATATAAATATAACTGTCAGATGTAATAAATCACGTTGCACTTAACCACTGATCTTCCTGGAAACTCTTAAAACATCAAATATTCCTTGCGATAACGTAAACGTTTCTATCGAGCTAGCGAGGTACTAAAAAAACTTTGCCCATGCTTTATTGCGAAACTAAAGAATGATTTACCGACAAATAAAAGTTTACAAAGGAGGTCCGTGGAAAGTTTACAAATAAAGTTCGTAAAAAGTTCGCGAACAAACAGCTAAATGCAAATGCGTTTATTCCCTTTTATGCCTGCGATTATCGGATACTTTGGTTAAAAATAGACGTTCCCGGCGGCGGACCAGTCGAGACACAACCAACGCAGGTTGTTTTTATATTTAAATAACCGTCTAAAAAAGGAGGATTGCATCCGCTTAGCGAAGTCGAGTGAGGTCAACCGGGAGTTTCGATTTTCCATCGTTGAAACTGGGTGACTTCTCGCAACTCCAGATGAGCTTATCCTCGATGGGTTCGTACACGCAGATTGTTTTAGAAATGGATACCTAAACTTTAAGAGCAATTCCACAGCCCTTAGGGATAAAGAGAAATCATATGGACACGTGCTTTAAGCGTTTCCTGTCCAAGTTATAAATACTCCTTGCATAATCCACAGTAGCGCAGGCAAGTAGGAAATCGGATTCCTGCACGGATAACCCAGATTGAACTTTTAGTGATATCTCGAGATTCCAGAAAAAACCTTTGCATTTCTCTACGGAATACGTAGGTGGCTCGGTATCTACTTTAAACGACAGATTCTAAGCTAAATTGTAATGATCAATGCCAAAATACAAATAGACCAATATAAAGACTATCTTTAGTGTAATCCTTTTATTACTTTGTAATCCACTAAAGTTTTTCAGTTTTTAGGACATTGATTATTCTTTTACCTCAGCCTTTCTGCTTTTTTATTGTAACCGGACTCTCCGGTTACTTTTGCTTTCTTGTACGACTTTCCTTTGGGCCTAACGGTCTCAGTAGGTGATGGACAAAAACGATAAAGACTCAACGCGTGATATTCGATCCTTGTTGTATAAACAGAGACGGATCGAGATTCGTTGTAGCGAAGCCGGTAGTTATGGTCTTGTTATTATTTCTTATGCGTTCTGGCGATTCGCGGAATTTAGGTACGTGCTCAACGGTTATACATTTTTGTTTGAAGAATTCAAATAATACAAGAGAGGGAGACTCGAGGCGTCCTCTTCGTATCCCTCCCGAATAATATTAACCCAACTATGATGGGCATGAAGGATTTTTCGGGCATGGCTCTTTTGGTGAATAATGAAGAGTGCTTGTCACTGTACTGGCAAGTCGGACACCTTCTTTGAGGGCGCAGAAAGGCGAGCTCGACAGAAATTGCCTTCTCGAGAGTACAGAGAACTCGCGCTCGTACACTAACAGGTCGGAAATGGTCGGAGAGGACGCACGAATGTGAACTCGGCTAAGATCTCGTTCCTGAGAATATGTAGGAGTTAGAGTCGCGGAAAAGATTTTAGGAAAAGAGTGCTTCTCACTGCACCTGCAAATCGGACATCCTCTTCGAAAGCGCACAAGGGCAAGCTCGACAGAGATTGCCTCCCCAAGAGTACAGAGAACTCGTGTCCGTGCACTGAAATGTCGGAAATCGTCGGAGAGAACACAGGAATGCGAACTCGGCCAAGATCTCGTGCCTGAAAAATATACAGGAGATAGAGTCGCGGAAAAGATTTTAGGAAAAGAGTGCGTCTCACTGCACCTGCAAGTCGGACAGCTTCTTTGAGGGCGCACAAATGCGAGCTCGACAGAGATTGCCGTCTCGAGAGTACAGAGAACTCGCGTCCATACACTAACAAGTCGGAAATGTTCGGAGAGAACATACAAATGTGAACTCGGCTAAGATCTCGTTCTTGAGAATATGTAGGAGTTAGAGTCGCGGGGAAGATTTAGGAATTTCTTCTGAAATAAAGAGAAAGATTAGTGTTGTGGAAATGATCTCCCACGGAGTTGTGATGATATTCGGAACCCGGTGATTTTTTTTTGATCTATCGATCTTATTTGACTTTCAATTTACGCCCGCCGTACGGACAAGCAAGAATATCGAAAATTTAGTGAGGACAATGCCCTGGTGCGGTTTATACACACAACTCCTCGATTTGAGGCGCCCGTAATAGCCGCGGATACTAGAGGTTTTGCTCGATACTCGAAAGTCGGCTTGACTCAGCTATACGTCGTTTATCGTCTACTAATTTTCCAAGACTTCTATAGCTGACGCGTGATCGGAATTCTAAGTTCTATTCGAAATCTCAAGAGCTCTATCAAACACTGCCGCATTAACTCATTACCGAAATCGAATAGCAATTTAACTCACTACCAAAAACGACTGCCGATCTATGGATCGATATTTTGCTGCTTCGCTCGATGCCGAAGAGCGGAATAGGGATAGCACATGTGCGTTGGACGTTCCTGTTTCCTAGGAGGGCTATTCCCCTTGCGGCTCACCGACAGAGCTGGGCTGCACGGATGTATTGTGCGTATAGGAGATTTGCACTATGTAACCGTACAGGACGTAATGTACGTTTACACTACACTACTTGGAAAAAATTAAGAATAATCAAAAGTGGATAGCAATTAATTTAGTGATTATAAAACTAGACACATCGAGACTGCTGTTCGGATTATAAAATTAGTCTTCGACGTGCAAATCTCAATGATCGCAAAATTTCAGACAAATCAATCGCCGATTTGTACAAAAGCAATTCGAGTATAGGTTAATCAAAAGTAACGACAGATTATAGAGAGTTAACCTCATAGGGTGCAGAAGAAAATCACCGTATAGAATAATCTGAAAACTATTATACTATACTGTACTAAATACAGTAGAAATATGAAGCAAGCTAATATATTCCAGAAAAATTGAACATCGCATTTCGAGCATGTGCAAGGAAGAAACCCTCTTAGCGTGACGAAATATCGATAACATAGAGGAACGAATAGCTTTTGTCCGTAGCGAAAGGTCCGTTACGAGAATTCGCGTAGTTGCTCTCACCATATTCACGTCTCTCCGTCAGGCATTTCCAATAAAAAAAAAACCCTTATTTTTCGTACCGAGGCTAATCACTATCCAACCTGCTGCAACTCTTCCATTACTATCGCGGCTCGCAATGCGATTGCACGACGAGGAATTCACTCTATGGGTTTCGACCAACAGGCATGTACTGTAACAAAATAAATCGGCGGTTCCAATAGTAGTAAACGAAGCAGCCTGCGCCGTTACTCATTAATCGAATGAGCCTACGGCTGATTGGCTCCTGATTTAATTACCTGGCTACCTGGGATCCGTGCATCTCCAGCCTACCGGCACCGCGCACGGATAATGGGTTTATCAGCGGGATTATTATTGTTGTTTACTGCTAACAAGCTCGGCCCGTGGTAGCCGCTACGAAATGCAAGGCAACGGGGAGCGTTTCGAGACTCTGCGAAATAACGCAATTAACGGATTGCGCATTCGCGATTATGTAGAATATCACGGTGGATGCTCCTTCCCGTTGGACACTGGCCCTCCTACCCCCCCCCCCTGGCATCGCCCCTGTCTCTGATAAAAAAAAAGGGGGAGAAAGTACGGTCGGATTATCCAACGGACGATAACGAGCGTTCATTAAAAAATCCTTCGATTGAATCTTTCCGGAAGAATATCTCGACGAGAACGATTATACATTTGTTTTATACACGTTAAGATACAAAATGTGCCTTTTCCTGTTATGGTTATTGGTGCGGATAAGTAATTTTTGGAGCTTTCTGTTTGATTGCAAATGCTATCTGGTTACTGAAATTTTGTGATGGGTTAATGAAATAGCGAGAACCGATTAATCAATCGTAACTATATCAGCAGTTTTATTATATTCGTGGTTCAAGACAGGGAATCGATAGTTGTGGGTTTTTTATCTGAAGGTCTAAGAGAAAAAGAGATTTGTGCCCCTAATTAAATATTAGAGTAAGATATGGCGTGTTTTAATCATTTTTATGACGTAAATATTGGGAAGCGTTGATGTGGAAAGATGCAAGGTATAAAGTATTCGTTAAATGTTCAATAAAACTCCAACAAACTAGTGTACCAGTTATTTCGATGGAATAAAATCATACAAACTTTTGGGGGCTGATTTCCTATTTAATTATATATACTGCATATTGCATATTATCCGACGAATTTTGGCATGTAAATAAGCTGTGTAAATATTGTTTTTACCGCAATTTTACAGAGGTACATTGTAAGCTATCTCAAATGTCGAATAACAATGGAAATAATAACATTCAGTTTGTGCAAAGTTCTCCTTCCTGTTTTATATACTTTTAAAAAAAAATATTTTCAAAAAATCTAAATCTCAAGTACGGTACGTGTCGAACAAATATGAAAACATTAAACCACTTCAGTGGCACGGTTTATAAATACTTGACGATTGCAAGTCTACTTAACCATCAAACGGTTATTTCGGAAATTGCGAATGTCAAGAGTGCCGGTAAAATCCAATCCGAACCACTTGATACAGATCGTGAATCTGTACATTCCCTAAATAAAATACAGTTCCCGCATATTGGTAACACCATGGGTCGTTACATCGCTTATATTTACAGAAATTTCGCGTTATTGCATTTCTGTTATTTCTGTCCTACGGATAATTGGAACGAGTTCGAAAGTGTCCTGGCTTGTACGTGTGTGCGGTTAAATCTACGAAAAAAGCAGATAATGGCTAAGCGCGAAATATATTGAGTCGGGGAAAAAGTATTGAGAGATTTTTCGTCATTTTTTGGTTAAACGTTTCTTTTATTTAAGATAAATTTTATTTAAGTATATATTTGCCATTATTATCTGCGACCTTTTGCCCTCTTGTGGGTAATTCCATATTTCCATTAGTGTAGAACTTCCGAGATTTCTGGCTAATGAACTAAGACAACTCATATTCACAGTTTCTTTTTGAGGTGAATTTCTTTTCGTTAAGGAAGTTTTGCACAAATCGAAACAATTGATAATCTGAGGGCGCAAGGTCTGGGCTATAAGGTGGATGCATCAAAACTTCCCAACCAAGCTTTGTCTGGGGGGTTTAATCCTAATTTCGAAGTCGTTAGAGTTGCTCCAACTCGCTTTTTCCAGGATCTTTTTCGCACGACATTCTCGTATTTTATGCATTTTTCATTGCCCGTTCTTCTTCATTCTTCTTCATTCTTCTTCTTCATTCTTGAGAAATGGGTCGATTTCGTTTCGTTGCAATAGCATTTCACATATGCCGATGTATCCATCAAATTCTTTGCAGTCAATTAATGCAGCATCCAACATCGAGCTTCTTCATGTATGCTGCCTTTCGCGAATGATTTAAAACTGCTTCGTGATTAATATTTAGTTCGTCAACAATATCAGGAGTGCTTATATGACGATTTTCATGGATTCTTTACAACATTTCGTCAACATTTTCCACAATAGATCGACCGGAGCAAGGTGCATCTTTAACATCGAAATTTCCACAATGGAAAAGAACAAACCATCTACATATTTTTGCATTTGCTAAAGCATCTTGACCGTAAACACCACAAATTTCCTCCCGGACTTGCACAGAGACTTGCCTTTTTCATAGTAAAATTGCCAAACATAACGAATTTTTCATAAACTTCACTCATTTTTACACTGATATCAATTTTGACACGATTGACGAAATACAAAACTGTCTGCATAAAAATTGAACACCGGAATGTCAGCTTTGTATGCGTGTCAGTATAACGCCATTTGGTGTAGCGTTGCCCGATATACGAGACCGACCACCATCCAGTAACAAAATCTCTCAATACTTTTTCCCCAACCCAATAGAATCGCCCAATAACCATTTGCACCGATAAACCGAGCATTGGTATTGGATTTACATTACGCAGGACCACGGCAGATACGATGGAATTCAGAGGGTCCTTTTTGGCGGTGGGCTGCGATTCTGGCTGCACAAATTGCTGCTCCTCGACTCGTTGTCCTATCTATCACACGGACAATTGAGCCTGAGCCTGAACCGCATGATCCTGGTGGACGTGGACGACATATTCGTTGGGGAGAAGGGCACCAGGCTGAGGAAGGACGACGTCATGGCATTGCTGGCCACCCAGCAAAGGATCCAAGCTTTGGTACCGGGGTTCAAATTCAACTTGGGGTTTTCCGGGAAGTACTTCCATCACGGGACGACCGAGGAGAATTTGGGGGACGACATGCTTCTGGAGAACGTCGACAGGTACGTTGGATCTTGAATTAAATTTGGCTGCTAATCCACTGATTCTGCAAATCAATTTACCCTTTGAGTGCTACTTGGTTGTCCAATAAGTTCGTCGAGCGCTATCTATTTGTTAACAGTAGAATTAAAACTTCGACGGCATTTTAATATTTCATGTTTTATAAGAAACTTAACCAAAATGTCGATATTTTTTGAAACATTTCAAATAAAGTTTTAGGTTTCAAAAAGCTGTGTGCATATTGGATGCCGCATGCAACAAAAACATTTTCGAATATGACTTTGTCAGCGATATTTGTTTCAAGCTGTTGCCTCTCGGTTTTTAACAACTTCAATAATATAGTCAAGTACATCCGAAGCCATTTTAAATTCCTTTAAAATCATAGCGATATCTGTTAGTGAAAACATAGCGATGCCTGTTCTGCAATCTAGCACGCAACTACAATAGTAACAACAAAAAGATCCTTTATTCCAACGTCTCGTGCTTCGTAAAGAGAACCTTTTCAAAATATAAAGGCTTAAAAAAAGAAGAAAAATATAATGCCGATAATAGGAGCTGATTACAGTACAAAACAAACAGTCTAAAAATAACTTACTTATAACACATGAATGGAAGAGAATAACATAAGGTCACGTGTCACGCGACTACGGTCGTGAGATTATACTTAAACACTCAAAAAAAAAAGTATCGTGCATTTGTTAGTTACGCAATGTGGAAAAGTGCTAACAATATTTTCGAAATAAAATTCTATCAAAAACTGTCGAAATCTGTGCTAACAGTAATAAATTTTCTCCACACAGATTTACGTGGTTTTCCCACATGTGGAATCATCAACAGCCACATCTCTACGAGAATGTAACACATCTGCAGTTGGACATGGCACTGAACAAGCAGTTCGCAAAGGACCACGGTATACCGACCGGAAGCGGATACAGCGTAAGTCCTCATCACTCCGGCGTATATCCAGTTCACGAAGGACTGTACGAGGCCTGGAAAAGGGTGTGGAACATCAAAGTTACCAGCACCGAAGAATATCCGCACCTGAGGCCGGCGCGTTTGAGGCGCGGCTTTATCCATCGTAATATAATGGTACGTACAGTGGCTCGTAATCATAAAATATGGTGTAGGTAAAAATTAATCAAAAGCGGAATAGAACGTCTGGTGCTGCAAACAAACGCGTATATAACGTTAGGGTTTATTTATATTGTCTAGGAAAAACTGGTCTTATAAATAATCTATATCTAATAATATATCTGTATCTAATAATTAAATAATTATTGCACGTAAGGGCAAGTTTTTTCAAGATATATACAGTTTCGAGCGAGAAGCAGTTAGGAGTAATGATATCTAACTTTATTTACATTGATATACATACAAGATGTCCCACACAATTGGAAGAGGTTCTACCTCGTAAGCGATTGGGAATAGAAGATATTATAAGCAAAAGTTAAATGGTATCAGACGGTGCCTGATATGCAAATCATTTCACGCGTTTTTATACATTGGTGCATCAGAAAAATGCAACTGCACTTTCTTTTTAAATGAAAACCTATGTTTTTAGCTGGACTAGTCGATATAGTTGGTTGTGCTCCACATTAAAGTATCACCATACTTATACCCTCAATTTGCTCGTTCAAAAGTCAAACGAAGCTAAAATTTCTCTGAATTATTTTGGTCTCTCGACAAGTGTTCCGGGGTACGAATGTTACAACAAGTGTTCAATCGGTCTTCCATTTCAGTCCAAGTACTTTTCCATCCGCTTCGCGACGTTGCGCAACACATTCATGATGTCCCTTTCAGTAGTATCGGATATTTTTTGCTAAATGCATTTTTGGAGCTCTTCAAAATTAGCAATGAAGTGCGCATGCGCGCTATCTTTTACCGAGATTTAAACACTTCGATTTCTGAAAATACGAACGGGAGGGCTGTTGCCGATTGAAATATGATTCTCCATACAATTTTGCAGCCTTAGTACCATTTTGATTGCATTTGCTGCACAAAATAAACGTATCGACTTTTTCGCCATTCGTAAATGCATGATTTTGAACCACCAGATAGGCAAGCAATCGCACACGAGTAGTGAATAGTTACGAATGGAAATCTTAGTCTTACAGTGACTAATATTAGTAGCCGCTTCGTGCTTACAAACATTATATTAGCACATAACGTATCTAAGTACTCGGAAATACTTGCTGAGAGACCGTAAAAATTTATAACTTTTATAATAACTTTTATCTTCGATAACTTCCTAAGGAATAAGTTTTAGGTATAAGTATTTTTATGTGGAACATACGAAACTGCATCGACTGGTGCAGTCAAGAGGCATAGGTTTTTATTTAAAATCAAGTGCAGTTGCATTTTTCTCGTGTACTGATACACATAGACGCATAAAATTAGTTGCATATTATGTACCGTCTGATACCATTTAACTCTTATTTAATAATATCTTCTATTCCCAACCGTTTAGGAGGTAGAGTCTCTTCCAATGGCGTAGGACACCCTGTATATTGGCCATCCGGCATTTCAATACGTCTGTAGCCATGGTGCTGCCTTTTGATTTAGTACCTGCAATTTTGGACACTTGGTTTCCAATTTTACCCCATGATTTATTTTTGATAGAAATCTACTAATAACTGGGTCTTAAATATTTTTTTCTATACCATAGGATACAGGTATAATATACTGCATGCATTTATTTTAAAACGTGCTATGTAAAACGATATTAATTTGTACATGTATATGATTCTTTATTTAAATTATTAAATTAAAGTACTTCAAATTATTATGAGAAGAGAAGAGCATGATATATAAAGAGAGATAGACACAATGGAGCAGTAATGAAATTAAATATTACAATGTTTTGTGCATAAGCAAACGAATCCTTTACATATATCTTATTTTATATATAACTGCAGTTTATCAGATGTACAATATTATTTATATATATTAATCGAATACTATATTTACCTTCCATCTGTACATTACCCTAAAAGCAGTAGTTCGTTATATGTAAATATAAGTAATCAATTTCTATTTGATCTGATGTTATGCGATTAGATCCAAAATATATAATGAGAAAGTCAATTAAATGCTTATTTCGCAGTCAAACATCTCTTATGAATACATGTGTGTCCAAAGAGACACGCGTACGAGCTTGTTTCGAGTTGCATTTGTATTAGTTCAAAGTACACGATTCGTGTAAGCATACTATTATGCCTGGCTGGTACGCTTGTTATGGGGTAGTTAGTTGCGGAAATCCATGAAATGCTCGATGCGGAAGAGAAACGATTTGGCCCCTTTTTCTTTCGCCGAACAAGCCTTTGGAAACGACGATTTCACGTTTCAAAGAATAATTCTGAGTACTTTTCTTACACGTGTTTTTTACGCTCCGCGAATGAGCACGTAAAGAGTTGGAAAGGGCATAATTGCATTAGTAAAACGAGCTTGAATGTCCAACTTGACGATCCAAACGAATGCAACCTGTCGTTTTGTTTCCACTTCGAACCTATTTCGCCGTCCCAATAGGCGTTCTCCGGCGCTAACAATCGTTGGCCTTTGAAAACTGCGGGAATCCCAACCAGGCGAACCAATCGATAATTGTGCAGTTTTGCGCTTTGTAACCCTCGAGCCCCCTATATAGCGATCTGCCTGGTCTATCTGCCAAAAAAGAAGCTAGAACCACGGTGAAGCCGCGAAAATAAGAATCGGAATCGCGTTTAATTGAATTCGATGGATGGATCTCTACCAATAGCGATAGAAAAGAAACCAACGATGTTCATATTTATAGGATTTTTGGGACGGTGATCGATGTAGATTCTTAGCGAAGAAAGGGGAAATAAAAGGAACACCCACGTTAAAATTCAATAATGAAAAATATGATTAAAACTCAGCTCAGGGATTTCAAAATACAAGTTTCATAGAAAAGGAAAGGAAAAAAATATTTATTGGCATTCAATTTCCACCGTTATACCAAAAGCTCTTTTTAGGTTTCATATGCAGGATATATTAGGTACAACCTAGCTTTAGCTGGTTTTTTTCCGAAATTCGGGCTTAATTATAAAAAAAAACTGGTTATACATTTACGATGCACAATATTGCCCATCGTTGGCTACGGTGAAAATAAAGCTGTACACTTAATAAGAAACGTTGCTTTCTTATTGACCGTCAGTGAAATTGCAATTCTGTAATTAAGACGGTAACAAAAATAATATCAGTGCTTTTTCTTACTAACAATAAGCACTTTTTCCTGTAATTGGATTTCTCTTTAGTGAATGTATAACAAAGAAATTTGATTTCCCATTTTATTACAGGTACTACCTAGGCAAACCTGCGGTCTTTTCACGCACACAATTTTCATCGAGAGATACCCGGGCGGAAGGGACAAGCTAGACGAGTCGATACAAGGTGGCGAGTTGTTTCAAACAATAGTGTATAACCCGGTAGGTAAATCGAATGAAGCTTATTAAATAGCTGCTATACCATTTCCATGAGTTGGTTATCTTGAAAGTCTATAACACCCTGTGTCTGATGTTTTAGATCAATATTTTTATGACGCACATGTCGAATTATGGGAACGACCGTTTGGCGCTGTATACTTTCGAATCGGTGATCAAATTCATTCAGTGTTGGACGAACTTGAGACTGTCCAGTGCACCGCCCCTCCAGCTGGGCGAGCGTTACTTCCAGCTGTATCCAGAAGAATCGGATCCCGTTTGGGGGGTAAGACGTGGCTGAGTTCTTAATACTAGAACAACCAGCCACCTTCGAAATACATTTAAGATACAAGATTTATTTTTAAAATAGTAGAGGAGAAAAAGGAAAAGACGATTGATCAATATAATGATCTACATATTATAATAGAAACGTGTAAAATTTTAGAAGATAGACCGACTTAAACTTGCAGTTTTGATTGTTGTACTTAAATATTGTACTGACCACTATAAAAGTTGTAATATATTTTTTCTCTAATATGTAAATCGATAAATCAATAAAAATATTTTTTCTCTAATTAGCTTACTGTAGGAAATGAATTAGTGCATTTTTTAAGTGTGTACTTGGCTTTGGCGTACAGTGGGTTAAAGATACATTATCTTAAAGTCATTTTGATTGAGTTGGTAGTTCTCGTGTTAAAACTGCTACATGTTAGCCTGTTAACTAAATCACAGTTACAAAACCGTTTGAAAACGTTTTTACAGTAAACAGAAAAAACGATTTTAACGAACCGTTGCAATAAAAGATACTATATTAATATTGTAATAAATAGGATAAAAAATCATGGAAAGCGTAAAAAAAACACGTAGAAAACTGTTACTACAATTCCACAGATTTATATATATTTTTCGTATTGTGCGTATTGTATAGATTTGCCCGAATTTGTGTTAAACAATAGATCACAAGTCTTATAACATTAAAAGTCAATAGTAGCAAATTATATGAAAATGAAAAAAAAGGTTTTAAACTATTTGTATTTATTACGAAAATATATAGCTACGAAGTATAATGTCTCATAAATAAAATAAGGACTAATTACCGTGTAAAGTTTCTTCGTATCAAAATTAATTTAACTTTATTCGTATATTAATGATCATACGTGATTACTACAATAAAAACGAAAAATATAAAACATGTATTTATTGTTCCTTGTCAAAAGATATTGTGTTTCTCATAATGAATAATATCTATAACTCATAATATGGATGAAAAGAAAAATGTACAGTATAATATATTTCAAAACAAACATTCATTGAATACACATAATGTATATCGAAGATAATTTAAGAAAAAAAAAGAAAGAACACGCTGAATGAAATATATTTTAGACCTCTTATTCGTTTCTTTTTTTTTTACAAATAATTATCATTCAAATAATGCAACAGTTTTCACTTACTGCTTCAGCGTCTCATATTAATATTTCATTATTAATCGATTACGCATATTTCGGTGGCATTTTTATATCTTAAATATATCCGCTTTGCAGAATCCCTGCGACGATCCGAGGCACCAAAAAATTTGGTCCAGGAACAAAACTTGTGATCAATTGCCAAGATTTTTGGTGATTGGACCTCAGAAAACCGGTACCACGGCCCTATACACCTTCCTGTCCATTCATCCGGCCATTAGTAGCAATTTGCCAAGCCCCGACACCTTCGAGGAGATACAGTTCTTCAATGGAAAAAACTATTATAAAGGACTTGATTGGTGAGTTGAAGTATATATAAAAAAAATGTCTTATCACGGACTTTATTCTATGCAAAATATAAAACATTAAATTGTCTTATGGCTACAGAGACGTAAAAGATGCAACTTTATCGTTCTACATTTTTAACGGCATCGCTCATTTTACGATTCATCCTGCTTAGCATAAATACATTAATTTTATATAGAACGTAGCATTTGTTATTTTACGTGTTTCGTTGTCATTAGATCTTTTACTCCTCGTTTCTTGTATATTTATACTTAACGTACAACTCTTGAATATCCTACGGATTATTTCCATTGAGACTTGCATAAAAATAGTCGTTGTATATAATATATACGAACTAAAAATGAATAGACTATATTCTACAAATTTACATACATAGCGTTAACAATAAAAATTTATATTTTTGGAATTTAGCTTTTTATAATAGAGCGTGTATCGATTTTGTATTGTACAGTTACCTTTATCCCATATGCAACATGTAACCGATAATTACGTAAAGTAATAAATAAAGGATTCGATCTTTAATATTCAAATCTTGTTGTTACTAATAACTTTCCACTTTCAAGCGGAAAAGCACAAGATATAAGATGATTGCATGCTGTTTTCAGGTACATGAGCTTCTTTCCTGCGGCAAAGAACGAGAGCTCGCGGTATCTCTTCGAGAAATCAGCTACGTACTTCGACGGCGAACTGGTGCCACGAAGAGCTCACGCGCTCTTACCGAAGGCAAAGTTAATCACGATATTACTATCACCGGCTAGAAGAGCTTATTCTTGGTATCAGCACACCAGAGTTCATGGGGATCCCGTAGCGAATAATTACTCCTTTCATTCGGTCATTACTGCGAGCGACACCGCGCCAAAACCTCTGCGAGATCTTCGAAATAGGTACTGTAAATTGATATATAATTGCACAATTTTTCCCTCTCGAGCTGAATTAAATTAGGATACCTAAATTTTATTAACGCTCAGCAAGGTCTGCTGTTTTCTGGTTTAAGTAAATCTATCGCCTTTATTATGGCTATATTATTTATCTATTATTATATTATTAATTCTAATATGGATCAACCGTTAATATTGAAATGCTTGTACTTTATGTATCTTATAATACGTTTCATTCTTTAATATTGAAATACGTTTGAAATATTGAGATTGAAAACGTTTAACATACGTTTATTTTTAATAGTTAGTATTGACTGTTTTTGAATATCATATATACGGAGCAGGTAATACTTTCTTTAAAAAAAGTAAATGATTATTCTTCATTTTTTGGATAATCAATGGATTATAACGTATGTTCTGATAACGTCGAAATTTATGCTTAAGACATAACTCAAATTTTTCTTGGAATTTTCAAAAATCTGAAGACTAAATTTGTGTCGTATGATTAAGGAACAATTTATAAATATACTACGTAATCGAGAATTCAGGTTACACGTAATTTTGTCATTTTGTTGCAGATGTTTAAACCCTGGGAAATATGCTCAGCACCTTGAAAGATGGTTATCGTTTTATCCGCCTCAACAGTTACACATTATAGACGGCGAGCAGTTACGCCAGAATCCTGTAGAGACATTACACGAACTGCAAAGATTTCTAAAAATTACACCCGCCTTTAATTATTCCTCCCACCTGAGGTACGATCCGAAAAAGGGATTTTTCTGCCAAGTTACCAATGAGGATCGCACCAAATGCCTGGGTAAAAGCAAAGGTCGCCAATACCCACCGATGGAAGATAAATCTTATAAATTATTACAGGTATGCGCACTTATGGTTACTTTATTTATAAGGCAAGAAATTCTTGTACAACGCTGTAATTCTAAAACGCGGTTTTACGGTAAGACGCTTAGGAGCTTTTTAAAAATTTTATGGGGAAAACCCTGTGCTGTTAGACTGTAATTAATTTTTTAAGCCTTTGCTTTAGTTATATGGCACGGTTGATGAACACGGTATATTTAAGTTTCTGTGCATCCTGACAATATTTTGAATATAATTCTTTCCCATCTGCATTATTTTTTACGGATTTTACACGGTACTAGCAGTACCTGTATACTTGATACTGTCAGAAAATATTGTCGGATATACCATTGTCAGATTTGTTACATATATAATGACCATATTTTAAACAAGCTTTAATTATAAAGTAACATTTGTATACGTATCAGTCTAATACGTAAGCGATACACTTCATAGGATTCTCCTTCATTTACAATTACTCGTGATGAAAAACAACTTCCCAATAGGTACAAAAATAATAGTATTTTCATTATCATTTTTAATACATTTTTTGGTAACTCTTAATTTCAGATAATAAAAATTCGTAATATACAAGCCAATACAGTGACCTCACTACCGTAATCTACTTCACCTTAAAAATCAGATTCCTCCTCTTATGTCATAGCTTATATACCCATAAACCCAACTAATAATGCTTTAATAATATTCCAGAGATATTACTTATCCCACAACACGGCTCTAGTAAAATTATTAAAGCGACTAGGATCGAGGACGATTCCCCAATGGTTGAAAGAAGACCTCACCGACACGGTGATGACCTAGCAAACGTCGATTGCATGAAACTCCACCGTTTCCCAACTTCTCATATCCGCGGTGAATGAGATCCATCGTTTGCTCGTGGAGGACCTGTAAATTAATTGTAAATTCATCACTCCGCTGGCCACGACGTGTCCTAGACGGATGGACCACCATGCAGGCCTACGGAAGTGGATTGGCCTAAGTCAGTGGAGAGCCTGTAAAACTAGTCACTAAGCGGTTCCACGGTGACATTAACCGTAACTGTCAATCGTTGTTAAGCTAATAGTAATATTATTAAAGTTATATTATTATTATTATCATCGTTGTTGCGTCGTAGCGAAGACGGATGTTAGGAGTACAGTCACCTTGCCGTTGCCATCGTCCATTCGTTAGCTAGAGAGGAAAGAGCCCCGATACGAGGGTCCGTTTAATCTGGGCCCTCTTGGTACCCTCCGTTGACCGGAATCTAAGGTGGTGACACAGGATTCTTTCCATGAATACGTTTTGATCTGTTGAATCTCGACGGTGCCGTTGAAGAATTTCTCAAATTGGCGGAAATAAAGGATTGTTCCTGGCGGACGCTGTATTGCGTTAATTACTAGATCAATTTTACAGTGAGAATTAGAAATAGCCTGCTGATTTGGAGATTTATGCAGAGAAATACTAAAATCTGTATAACGTGAAATAATGGATGAATTTCTTTTTGAGTCTTAATAATGACTGTTGTGCTTAGAAACATGTTTATGTTATAAAGAAAGATAGATAGAAGAATTCTGCATAACTTCCTTGATAAGCTTGTTCTTGATGTAATTATGCGTAGGTCCCTGTAAGACTGAAGTTTACAGGCATTAAAGAGGTAGAAGAAAATAAAAGGCAATGGGAGCTGCAGGAATACGTTTAAAGATCCGATGTATCAAGTCCCGTATAATTGCTTGAAAAGGCGGGTTATACATGCAAGAATTTTTTAATACTGTAGTAAATGGCGAGTTAGAGATATTTCAGTAATTTCAAAATTTCCCCAGAGGAATAAGAAATGCTCTATAAACCATAACACTTTCTGATTATCTGTTTGATATTGTTATAAAAGAAGAGCTTCTATAAACCTGTATAAATTTTTGAAACTGTTTGAATTTTTTTAAAAGTTAATATATTAGCTCAACCGTACTAAACGGCCTCGTTAGAAAGAAAACATATGGAGCAGTTAAAAGCGATCGAGAGTTCTTCAAGGTTGTGCGGTCATAGTTCAGTAACCATTTCCAAAAACAGAATATGTAAGTACGTTGAACTTTTTTAATACCCAAACAAGCGCAATAACCGTAATCCAAAATATTTGAATCATTTAAGGAGGTTTACAGAAAAATTCAAAAGCTCTCATAACAACATATTTTATATCTCGATTATTTCACGGTTGGCAATATTCCAACACTTCTCTGAACATGGATTTTTCGCCTTGTTGGTATTAAAAAGATTAATGGAGACCAATGAAAATCGAAGAACAATCTTCGAGATCAAGTGTCCGAAGGTAAAAAATGAATCTCAATAAAAGCGGATCCTTTAAAACGTAAGATTGGAAAGAATTGATGACTACCGGGTATGGTACTTCACGAGAGGAATCGAATATTTCACTTTAGCGAGGGAAGATCTGTCCATGTGCGCGCGAGAATTTCGGGCTTGGTACCTATCACTTCCGCGCCCACTTATTTTCGGAGACACAGTGTACATTATTTCTCATTACGCAAGCGTATTCGAAATCGATAATGATGATTCTATGTACGTTTGGACAATACTATTCTTGGTACCGGCGAATGGAAAGGCTAATAAAAGGTGTGTGATCGCGTCCGTTTGTACGTGTATTGTAAGGTACTATTTTGATGTTACTTTAAGGGTAATAACGGGAGATAAAGGAACGCGAAAAAATCGGCATAGAGGCAACTCGTGGCCGTGGTCAATTGGCGAAATTTGCCGATGTTTCGTATCGATGAATCTCGTGCTATTTTGCGGTAGGTAAGATTGCCACTTTCGGGGCTAGGATATACTATAGCACGGGATAAATCCGACTGTAATAAATGCGACATTTGTCCATCTGGAATTCCAAAAAAAAACGCCCCTCGACAAGGCGGGTGTATTATGTGAATGATATTTTAAATCATGGTATACACAAATTGTTACTAAAAGTTTATTAAGCGCGAATAAATTGAATTTGCGCGGAGCATTTTGACTGAATATCGTCGTCGAGTGTTGTTGTATTCACACGTTCTTTTTTAACAACCATAGAAGGATCGCGAGTCTTTTGGCCGGTAAGTTTTTTATCCTCACAAGTAGCTTTTATATCGTACATCGATAATATAAAATTGCTCGTTTTGGGACCGGAACACGATCAAACACCTGTTTTATTGCACTTTCCTTCAGGGTTGATACGCTTTTAGAGCTTGCAAAAATAATCTTCGATTTAAGTACTGTACATACCTTTTTAATTTATTTATAGTATACTGCCGCAACAATAAGATGTTTATAAATGTTTATAATATTTGCATTTACCGATGGGACTGAGAATCATGTGCAATTGAAAGCATTGCTTGCTATAGTGATTCTGTAGTCTCGCAAAACGGAGAATCTTGCCGACAACCACCCACAACCATATTTTTCGCGTTTCTCGAAAGCGTGCCATTTACGATGGTGGAATGTAAATATCGTAAAGTGGACTTTCGAAAATTATCACGACATTGTAATCTTTAAATAGATAAGCTCCGGCCCAAAACGAGCAATTAAATTTCATGGTAAGGAGTGGTTTTTTATCGACAACTTCAAAATGATTGCATCCAAATTGTTCATACCGAATTCCGGATCTATTTAAACGAGAAATATTGAAACGTAATCGGTCGAGCAAATTTGCGTTTATATGAATTCTTATTACAATTTTGTTAAGTTTCTACGATTTGTTTTCATTTTTATACGCCCGTTAAACTATGCCATGTGATGTTTAACGAATCATGTACAAAAATGTATTGTTAATCTAACAATAATAGATAACGATAACGGTAATCCTAACGACAGCCCTAAGTGAATGATCTATTTCGTCGAATCGTGCCATTTTACCAGTGTTGTATATATTATTATATTACCGTACCAAACGCGGCGTCGAATCATTAGAGTCAATAGTGTCAGCGTTGTTCAGTACGGAGGTAGCACCAATTGTCCGGTTTGCTGCCGCCTGACAATAATGAACGACGAAACGAGAATTGCGAAATAACATCGCTGGGTACTCAAGATGTTTTATAAATGGTGTCACATTATTTTCATATAATCTTAAATGTATTAATTATTCCATAAATTACATTTAGAGTAAAATATGATTTCTAATATTTATGATTCATACGTAATATGAAACTTAAAACTGAAAAAAATGTTGTCCTGTTCACTAAATTATTTCTGAATGAAAATTTGAATGATCAACCTTTTAAAGTATAGAACAAAAGATGTCGAGAAATTGTGTGATTTTGTGAGAGAAATAAATAATTCGAAATTTATTAAGATTCTCTTTAAAATTCGAGAATATTGAAGATTTAATTCCAATTATCTCGTTTTATATAATTATCTCGATATTGCGAATATAATTAATGCTATCTGCTCCCAAGATTTTAACATATGTAAAGATAACAACGGTACATATTCGTGTTTTACATCCAGAATGTTTATGAAAAAGTAAAGAAGACATCGTCGTATTTTTCGATTTATGATGCTTGTTTCTCATTCTCAAAAAATGCGGAGAAATTTTTTATTTCCAATCATGTTAATCCTTATTGTATGCTGTTTCTTGTACTTTTCATGTTATTACATTACAGCAAGCTAAATTTATACCGGAAGTTCAGCTGGCTACATCACAGAAATAAAAAATGTACTAAATTGTTTCCACGAATACTTAAGCTCTGAAATATGCCTATCATTTTTGTGACATCATTTTAAAAACACCTTTTGTTATAGCGGTTTGAATTCATCAGATACGGGGATACAAAGAGCACTAGTTGATCGCTGATTAATGCAGATTTAATACCTTTTCGGCATCGTCGCTGATCAGTAAGAAATAATAACTACGAAAAAATAAACGGCGATAATGAGAAAATTTGCAATTTATCGTTCTGATATATTATACTGTTCCGCAGTAGTTCATTACCTTTAATATAAAAAATGAGTACAATCTAAGAAATATCAGTTTTTATTATATTCAAATTGACTTTCTAGAGGCTGTCATTAATCAGCGATGAAATATTGCGAATGTATTAATGCACGTCTACCTGCGATCTTTGTCCTCTCCAGATATTTGAAGGAAGACTAAACATTTTGTAAATGCGCTAATTTTGAGAGATCACAATGTAATGGTAGACGGAATAAAGCTGTCGATATGAAGGTAAGAGAGTGTAGGATATGTGTACGAAACTTCAATAGGACCTTTAATTATTTAACTTAAATCTACTCTACTGTAAAATATTGTAATAACTGTACGAATAGCACGTAAGTTCTAATAAAAAAAAAATATTGAAAATCCTCAATATTCTTATTTCTAATACTTAATACATCATTGCTCCTTTGATCTTTTTGCTTTTAATTGCGTTTCTTGTTCTTATAGACGATGTCTTTACCTGTCAAGTACATAATTAAATTGTGAAATTTTTATGCTGTAGATGAACCTTGGTATACCTTGATGTAATCTTACACCGTTTGTTTGACAGCTTTCCTTGAAGTCGATATATTGAAGCTACATATTTTATCTTCCGATTTGCTGGACCTCGATTCGCCAAGTCTCGGTTCCATTAAATAATGAATTGTTTTTTTCCTCGTTCTATTTTTGACGCAAGTTCGTTAATTGTAACGTTCCACGAAGGGGGTAGCTTTTTATATCTTTTAACACTTTGACTGCCACGTTGGCCATATATGACCGTCCATGGTTTCTCGCGTGACTCCACGATGGTCATTAGTGACCGGAGCGCTTGAACTACTTACAATTGCAAGAGTTGAATGAAGATTGACAGTTAGTGCATTTTAAACATAACCTAATTAGAAGATACTCTGAAATGAAATAAAGCGCCGTATTGAACGATTAAAAATTGTTATTGGAACATCGAAAATAAAAGTTTAATTTCTATGAAATCTTGAATAATAAATACTCCCATGGCGTCCTGAGTATTCGGAGTTAGTTCAGAGACTTTTGTGAAGTCATTGTGTACGATCCAATACTGAATGGTTTGTATCTTTTCCTCAGGACGCTTTTTCATTTTCTACTATACTTTATTAAGCCATCGTGACCTTGTTACTGAAACATGTCGTTCCATATTTCCCGTAAGAGCAGAGTAACCTATTAACGGAAAACTAAAGTCAGGTAATGTATACACTTGCCTTATTTTTTCGCTCTTGTCTCTGCAAAAAAAATAATTCACTCACCTTTGTGCGATATATTACACCGTGCGACGAAAATGAAACCAAAAATGTATTAATATAATTATTCAATTATAAATAAAAATGTAACAAAGTCAATTCTTTGAATTATTCACCAGCTGAATTTATTTCGGAGTTAAATTTCCGTTTATATGAAATTAAATTATACAGAGATAATTTAAGGGTATGAAAGTCTTTAATTCCGCTCTCATTTCGTTTTAACCGGTTGTTCGATTTTCAAATAATTCCCTTTTCGGGCGACTCGAGTGGAAATTTAATTATATTTTCTTATTTTATATTTCGATTAGTTATTATTCCACCTGAACCTCGCAGCAGCTGACTTTGTTTTAAGGCACGAAATTTGGTTAAAACGAAACCTATTAGAATGAAATGAGAGAGATTAAAGAAAAATAAGTGACAATAAAATGACATAGTTAATCATTTCTCTTAGTCACAGCTTATATTCCGACTAATCTTATCTGCCACATTTACGATTCAGATAAACCTAAAACTTTGACTGCTTTTTTCTTCCCTTTAACCTCTGTAATTGATGCTGCTGAAGAAAATAAACAGCAGCGTAACGTAAACATCGTTGACCGACGCAGAATAACAATATATAGCTAACAATTCTCGTGTATTTTTAGTCGCATCCTACATCGTAAGTAATCTCATCCTTTAGCTCGACCTTTTATATCAATCTTTAGCACAAACTCCTTCTCTTTCTTTTCAACTCCTGTACTCGATTCTAGCAATAATAGCACGCCGTAATATAACATGCGTGCCATTGACCTACGCAAAAATAGAAGTACACAGCTAACAATTCTCGTTGCTCTTCAACTGCGCCTTGAATCCCAACTAATCTCATCCTTCGGATTTATTATTTATATCAATCCGAAATACCGACTCTTTCCTCTTCCTCTTTAATCCTCACGCTCGGTTCTCCCTCTGCCTTCTTCCTCGCGAGCACACCATCGATTCCCTTCTTATATTTCCAAAATCGCGAATCCGAGCTCAATCGATTATCCGCATTCGAAATCGAGCCTGGTTCAAGATAAAGAGACTCGTTGTCCGGATGTAACAGCCGCCTGAAAAACGAACGTTTCGGGGCTCCTCCCACGACCGAAATCGCTCTCGTGTGATTCACACGTTCTGAGGCATTTCTCAGAAATCCGAAAGCCGCCAGAAGCACGAAGGCGATCGTCATGACGACAGCGACGAGTGCGAGTATGGCGAACAGACAAATCGATTGCCAAGCGATATTTAGTAAAATATCCGCTTCGAGGGCGCAGATAGGTGCGAGAAGGCAACCTAGGATTCCACAGACCAGATGTACGGAGACTATGTTACAGTAATCCTCCAGTGCGCTGTTAAAAATCCATCTGGAGGCTAAGCAAAAGGCAACGCCTCCGGCGCAGCCCAAGCCTATCGCCGCTTGTGGCGAATAAACGTCCGCACCAGCCGATACGGTTACGAGACCAGATACTGTTGCTTGAACGCATCTCATTACTGTCCAGTGATTTAACGCATCTCCATCCAGCACGAAGTTAAGTGCCGCGACGACGAGAGAGCACGAGGAGGCGGCCAACAAATTGTTGACGTATATATGAGAATACGATCGGTGCTCAAGGTTGGAATCAGTTTGGTAGACGTGCGCTATGCTTAAACACTGGAAACGTGTGAATGAAACATATGAATTTTTGAAGAAGAGCGTGCAATGCAGTATAGAATAAATTGGCCTTAATAGCGTTGAATTTACTGTATAGGTATAGCGTGGAGAAAACAAAAAATATATACGCGTCTTTGACGTGGAAATTTATCCTCATTGTCCTCTATGTTTCTGAAGCGTTAAGTACCGGTGTGATGTTTCAGAAGTTTCGGTGAAACTTACACATCCCATGTTTCATAGATAATTAGCCTTTAGTCAGATTAAGCAAGATTGTAGAAGGAATTACAGCGATATCTTAATCGCGCATCATTAAATGATTTTCTTAACGAGCGTTTATAGTGTTCATCTAATATTCGCAAATCAAGTATAAAGAGAATAAGCAATTATTTTTCTCTTTTCAAATACTGTAAGTGATACAAAATAACATCCTGGCAAGATCAAGGTGAGTAAGAGACGTACCTGGAGACCAACGAGGACCAACAGATGCCCGGCAAAGGCAATTCCTGAGGAACCAGTAGCGATGCTAGCCTCGTCGATGTCTCTCAATCTAAGTATCCTTCTTCCAAGCACCAAACAACCTATCAAGCCCGACAATCCACCCGCGGCATGAACGACGCCTGATCCTGCGTAGTCCCGAAATTTCACTCTTTTATCGCTTAATTGACTTTTCACCATCCATCCCCTGGAGGTCCAAGCCCAATGGACGAGCAGAGGCTGGACCAGAGCGGATGTTAAAAGCCCTATAAGCAGATAGCCGACCGCTTGTGTCCTTCCAGCAATCGAGGTCGTGGATATCGCGGAGGCAATAGCCACCGCTTGCCAGCCTATCAAGGCCTCTTCTTTGTCGACTTTGGGGTGACCAATCCAATAACCCTCACCTATCAGGCCACAAAGATCGCCGTTATAAGCGACCATGAGACCTGTCAGGAAATACATCACGCTCGACCAGCAGACGTCGATGGCATTTTGAAGCAGGATCGTATTAACATTATTGACCGGCACGCTCCCAACTTGCACCAGAAGGAAACCCACGCGCAACAGGATGACCAAAATCACACGAGTGAGGCTCGTAAGAGGGGGAGTATGGAAGGACGTTTTGTCACTTTCGTTGAGGGAATTTCGGAGATATTCTTGAACTAGAAAACCATGATGGACTGTAGAGGGTAATTGGTCTTTGTCGAGAATCGACATTTAGTACTCCTATGGATATATGGATGGCACTTTTACAACTGTTAACAAGTATTTCTTTCTCGATGACATTGTAGGTTATATGGTTGTTTGACGATGGAAGTTTATTAAACAGTAAAAGATCAGGTTGATGGGGGTTTTCCATACGTGCAGTAAATTTCGGACTGATTTCCCTATAAGCTGTTAATTTCTGAGGGAAAAAGATTTGTTTGGGTGTGTTATTATTGATCATAATAAATATATTACGCCTAGGAAAATTTTTTAACGCGTATCTCTGCTAAGATTTCGAGCGCAAAATAGATAAAATATTAAATGAAAGAAATGTCTTATCTTCACTCACGGCGGTTTATCGGAGAATAAATGATCAACATGATAGGTATCAAGAACCCGAAGAGTAATTTGTTGAAGCAGTCAATGGAAGGAATAAGTTACCTGCATTAGAAAGATAAGTTTTCGACCAAACATATAAATCTGCACTAAGATTTCAAGCAAGGAACGATAGCCTTTGAAGGAAACGTGTCACATTTCTTAGAAACAGTTGATCCTACATTAATTAATGATATACGTCTATAACGAAGCATTTTAAACGATATGTCCTTGAACACGCCTTCGAACCTATGGATACCACGAATGAAATTATAAATCAAACAAAGCAATAAATAAAAATAACAGGTTTTCTCCATTTGAAGAGATAATTTCACGACCAAGAAGAACCGAAGCAATCTCTGCAGTAAACCCAATTACGAATTGATAAGACAATTAATCGAAAAAACGTACTGTGTCCATTGAAAAGATAATCCCTTGACCAAACGAATGAACCAATTGGTACCGTGTACCTAGACAATATATGGCACCAATACGTTGTATCCATTTCAATAGTTTCGACAGAGATGAAGAAAGAAAAAGAAGAAGGAAGAGGAGCGAAGGATCGAGATAAACGCTTTTAAAGACCAGCGTGTAGAACCTTGGAGTCCTTCTTTTCTCTTCTTCTAATTAATTATCAACACCAACTACTAGGATGGTTCGACCTAGAAGCTACTGTTCAAGCTGGGATCCGAACCATCAAAGCCACAGTGCACACATTGCAAGAAAAATCCCCCAAAGGTAATAGGTAAGATTCACACTGGTATCTTCCACATGAAAGTCCAAGGCTCTATTCACGTTCCCTGAAAGTCTCCAAAATAGGGTGCGCGTAAAAATTTCCAAGGTACCCGAAATAATTTGCAGTTCTGTTTAATTTAACTAAAAATTTCTCGACTTAATCACGCAAAGCGACAATTCACCATCATTTAGCTCCACTTGCACGAAATAACACTCTCCACGATGAGCGATGCTTCTACATACATTCAAAAACCACTCAGCGGCGCGCGCTAGTTTTGCGAACATATAAATTCGTTATGCGCTGCCAAAAGTTTAGAGATCGTTGCGCTGCATTAGCCCAGCTCTACCCTGGTGTATTTTTCAAATATTTAATATGTAGCGCGCATCTAGGCAGGGCGGACGCTGATTGGACGGGTCGGGCGGAACCAATGGCAGGGCCGATGAGTCGCCTCGCGCATGTCCCGCCATTGGCCGTCGCAAGGTCGAGGTCTTCGGCTCGCAGGGACCAGCCGGCGAGCGATGCCGCCCGTCGTCGACGTAGGTAGTCGCACGAAGGCGGCCGTTCGTCGCTCAGTGTTCCTCGTCGGTGATCCGTGAAACACGTTATATCGAGTGTCTTTCCCGCTCCGTTGCCAACGGAGGGAACAGGAAAGCGATGGCCACGGTCTCGTGTCGAGCTCTCTATGTCGTTAGGTGGTACGAGGTGTCCCGCGTGCTCGGCGTTTCACCTACCCTAGCCACGACGCGGAACTACCGCAACGTAAGTGTTGACACGATCATTTTATCCCTATACTCGCTACCGGGGCTCCAGGAAAGACCTCGTCCCGGCACCCATAGATACTTGCTCGTCTCCTGCGCGTACTTTGCGATCGGAGTGAACGGTGTTTGTGATTAAAGGATTAAAGGCACGTCGCCCTAGGACCCGTTATCCGTGTTCTGGTTCCCGCAGGACTCGATGTTTACGATCGGTTGAATTGCGGTATCGTGCTAATGTTTGAAGCATCCAGAGTGTCTTGCCAGTTTATGGGTATTACTGAGATATTTACGAATAATTTTTTCTAGAGAGTTGTCATGTTAATTTGCTACTGTTTTAAATTGTATGCTACTATTTTAATGACATACACAGTTGTTATCGAATAAATAATATTGAAATAATTGCTCACTACGACGTTGTCTAGGTTACTTATCGGAATTTGCTGGTTGTCCAGAGATTTTACCAGATATGATTTTGACGTGAATTAGATATTTTAATTGGAATTAAAGGCAGAACTAGTCTAGAAAAGTCTAGTACTTATTATACGTGATCCAGTGATAAGTGCCACAAAGATTTGAAGGATTTTTTCTCGTGTGTGACCGAGACATTGCCTCACTATCGGTGACATCATATTTCAGTGAGAATGTTTGATATAACGGAAAGAGCGTTCCTCGAAATCCCGCGTTCATCGAAAGCCTTCACGCATGGCGATCGTCCAACGCTCGCGGAAGGATTTTCTCTCTTTCTTTTTCTCTCTCCACCACCGTCGTCTTTGCTCCACTGCGTGAAAGAATACGCAAGCAGATGTTTGAAGCCGTATTGTCCTTCATTTTTTGCTACTGCGGAGATCTTGGTTAGGGTTTACTCGAGAGGGGATGCTATGCCATAAAATATTTTGGTAGGCATTTAGTTTTGATCTGCGTCAAGCGCTAGTTTCTCCTATTGATCTTTCGTGTGGATAATTGGGGGAAAAATTTTGAAACGATTTCTTCGATCTGCACCTTCGTCCGTTTCTTATATTGCTCCTTTGCGTTGACCTACAAGGCCATTTTGCTTAAGGCGTATTATTTATTCACATCATTCTGCACGAAGTTCGATCGATTAAGTTTCTCTTACTTTCCATATTAACCGTTTACACGCTTTTGCATACCCTGTTCTCCATTGGTTAATATAACCCTTAGCATTGTCAAGCGATGCCTATCAAGATGACAAATGAGATATTATCATAGGATATATAGTTGTTATGGAAGTTTGGACTTTTACTATCGTGCGCAGCAAGACTTCCTTGTACAAGTCTATCAAGACCCTTGTATATCAGGACTTGTTGACATGGCAGTTCTGTGATAATTTTCGGTATACGACGAGATATTCAAAATGCCACGTTAGTTTGCAGCCATTAGGCACCGCGATCGGTTCGACGGTTTCCTTCTCCTTTCCTTCTTATCGCCTTTCGCACTTCTACACTCCGATACCTGTTCCCCTTCCGCTCTCGCGTGTCCACCTCGCATAGGGAATTTTCATTAGCGATATCGTTGAAACTTGCACGCAACAGACCCGCAGGAATGAAACTTGGGCTCTAACGGCACTCCGTCTCGTTATTTATGGCTGACAACTGCCGGTCCTCCTCGTTCAAGGTGTCTAATTTGGGCGGGAGCAAATTTTAGGATGGCGCCGCAATCCCAGGATTCAACTTGCGTGAAAGAACACGCGTGGCATTCTCGTGATTCTCACGTACCGGTACTTTGCGAGGTGCTCGTTCCGTTATTGGCACCGATGCAAATTATAATTTTCTAATTTGTAGACTATTACAATAGTGATATCATAATAGTATAGTTAAAAGACTTAAAGCTCGCTGACATAATCGACGAGATTGTCATGCATTTTTTAGCAAACTTTGCACGGTAGAAATAAGTATGTTACTTTTCGGTCAGTGCCCGCTGTGAAACGTGTTTCGGGTTGGTAGGAAAAGGAGAACTGATGGCATATAAGAATCGGCAAATATATTTAAGTGTCAGCTTTCCTTTTGCGTGTGTGTTCGTGACCCGTATTTGTTATTTGTATGTAATTTTGGTTTGCACCTGACATTCGAAAGGCAGTACCAAGCTAATTATTCACGACGTGTTATAGATATGGAGTACTACGAAATGGTGTTTTCTCGGTTCAATAATTACTTTTTTGTTGTATTATTTTTTTTATTTCTCTATTTTCTATGTGCTACTCGCGTATAGCTTTATGCAACATCAGTTAAAATAAGAGATTTGCGAAATAAATGTTAGATACATTTAAATCTGAAATGTTATGTATGTTCTTTTCAAAATTATATTCTCTTAACTTCAGAATTTCTTTTCTGGATTTTGTTATTTTTTCCTGTTTCACACTTTTATCCATGTCTGGCATCGATTAATCGAAGACAATTGCAAAACAATCTGTTAGATGTGCGTTTAAATTTAAAAGAATAAGGTTTTAATATTGTATTAAAACACCGATTTTATGAGCGGCTTTGTTAGTTTTGGAAAGCATTTTTAATCTGTTACAGTAGGTATAGTTGTGTTTTTTTTTAACTTTCTTCTAATTCTTACTTTATTATATACTTCTTTTCAACAACAAAAACTTTAGATCCATTACCACTAATGTCATTAGCTTTCATTTATAAATATGTAATACTAGATATTATTGAAAATGATCTATTAATTTTATGAAGATTTTCTCTGTAATATTTTAGATCCATTTCTTTAGTTTTGAATTCCGAGTGACTGTTATGATGCCAGAGCAAACACACCCGGAGTAGATTTTGCGCTATTCGTCATGCGGCGTTAGATAAGAAGCGAATATTTACACACTTCCTCAGATGTACATACACGTGCCACGTTCTTGAGCAGATTATGTCTGCGGTGTGCCAACGTTAATGAACATAACGGATGTTAATTATGACAGTATTGAGATATGACTTTTGTTTATCGCGACCTTAAATAATAGACCAGGAAATGAGTTAAAGGTACAGCATCAGAGTATATTATCGTATTATAAAAATAACAAACGTATTATTGATTTGATATTGTATAAATCTTATTTCTAAGTATTATTGATAAGTAGAATAATAGAACAAAATAAAATATCTCATATGGAATGTCCACCATATATATCAGGTGATCTGACATGGAAATTTGTATACCTCTGAGATTTTTCCCATCAATTACTCATGCAGTTATTTGTTTCTCTCCCTTTGTATTCTATTCCTGTTCTTATGTATCCAACAATTTATGTTCTATGTGCCTGAGGTATTTATATTTAAGAAATACAAAAACCATGCTTGATGTATTTTAAAAGAGCGAAGCCATTTACGTAATTATATACGTAAAGGTTTCAGGTGCTTCCGTTCAGATTTCTTCCAATTCAATTGATTTTCATTCAAATGCATACATAGTCATAAACATTTTTTGCTCATTTTTGTACATCTTCACTCCTTGAAAACGATTAGAGCTGTAATTTACAGGAACCGTACAAATGGATATATCAATTAAATTAATCGAAACGAAATGGCAATATTTTCTTGAGCTAAGTGTTGAATGACTTTGAATCGAAGAGCAGGAGGGAAGCAATTTGCGACGAAATGGTTTGCAATACTCCATGCCACTTCACAAAGTCATAGAGGAGTAATGGTAATTCCAATTCAAGGGGCGTGCATCTTTGCCAAATTGAGGTGAGATCTCATTCCACGCGCATCGATAACGACAGAGCACACTGGTGGTCTCGGTTAAATGTCAAGTGAGATAAATCCGGCGCTAGACTCCCGCAGGCCCGATATTTATAAATATGTGGAAGTGCTGGAGCAGTCTTACCGAAAATATAACATTTTCTGACAGCACGGCTTCGCTTTCGGATTCTTTGAGCTTCTCGTTGAACATGCTTACTTCTGCAAATCTTGACAGTTGATTTTGCGAATAGGTCTTGTCTGTACTTCATTACTTCAGTCTCTTCACGTAGCATGCATTATACATTATTCCATTTCCAAATCCATTATACATTTCCAAATGATTACTTCCAAAAATCAAGCCATTCATAAGTACATTTGTAAAAGTTTTCGAGCAACTTTATCGAAAATATAATCTCTCCTGACAGCATGGTTTTTAGATTTTTCGAGCTTCCATCAAATATGCTTGCCTTCGAAAGGCCGACGATTAATGTGACGAGTACGTCTTAGCTGTATTTAATTTCTCAAATTTTTTCATCTATTGTCTACTCGTTAAATGTTGAAGAATCGAAGATTCTTTGCCCTTGAACTTGAAAACTTTAAATGCTTATCCTTGACCAATCTATCGACACTTCCCATCTGGGGTATACTATCAATAACCATGCATTACCCTGTAGAATAAAAATATCTTCTCCCAACCTTTCGCTGATCTACCTCATTCATATATAATGTTATTCTATTAGTATTTAAAAGCTAGACATTTATCCTACCCACGTTAAATGTGTATGATTTTGTGATTTATTGCTATTAATCTAACACTAATTAAGCACAGATTGTCCTTATTTAATTTGTCAATTTATTTTACGTGATAACTAACAGAAATTGCAAATAACTGTACGCTGTGCAGATAGTTTCTTTCTACTTATAGTAATAATAAAGTCTAGTACTTTAGTAGCAAAAGTAAAAGTAAGTGATAAATACTCCTCCTTTACGAACGCAATTATCAAACTCTTTAAGTTAATTAGCTTGCTTTTTCCACTGCTGTAATTCCAACTAAGAAGCTAACTCGTTTTTCTCACTTATCAGACAGGCCATTCTTTGAACAATTTATCTCGAATCTCGTATAATCCGTCTGCGTCACATTTAGTTAATCTTACTTACTCTCAGAATATTGTTGGATATACCAATCACGCGCATAAAAATATATCAGTTTTTGGTAACACTTTTTCTAAGAAATACATTATCATTTCACGAGTAAAATAATTCGACATTATACTAACATTGAAGGAGAATTTTTGAAAATTACTCGATAAGAAAATTATTTCCAGAAATAACCTAAAATTGTTATGCTTAAAGGGCCTTTTGCATTTATTGCCGCGAGATCTGCATTAAATTTCACCATCACAAAAAAAAACATCACAAAAAAAGTAGAGAAAATATGCTCGTATTCAATCAAAACTCGTTTGATGCGCGACAGGGGATCAAAGGTCGATAGCATCGAGTATTAGGTTACTCCTGAATACTCAGAATTACATGTTCATTAGGTGATATACGCAACCCTATTATTGGCTATTCACGTGTCACGATTGATACGCTATTCGTAACATGCAGAATCAAACGTGTCAATTAGGACACGAGCAATGTATAGATAGGACAAATTTTACACGATAACGACTTTCTTCTATTATCATATAATTCTTTATTATATTTATTTAAATCCCGCCTTTGTTGAGATAGTTTAGTATAAACCCTACCGTTTTAAAATGCATGTCAGTGATATCAAAATCGATGAGCTCCTTTTCATACGATTTCAGAACGTGAATACTCGCCGGTCAGAAAATTGTTTAATGCATAGGAACCTGAATATCATTGATTCAGTGGGATTAGTTAGTTCCCCATTTAAAATAAACATACGAGGGTGGTCCGATAAGTACTTAGCCTACAAAAGAAAAACGAAAATTTTGGAAGAGTGACGATTTATTTCTCAACATAGTCTCCTTTTAGCTCGATACACTTGACCCAGCGATGCTCCAACTTCTTTAACCCGTCTGAAAAAAACGTTTTCTGGAGGTCTCGTTTTCACGTTGAAACTCGTTTAACTCCTTGATTTTGCTGCGCGATTTCCCTTCCAAAAATAAGAATCTAATCACCAAACGATAATTGCTCTTTTTCCATTTTTCTAAAATTCGTGGACACCCTCGCTTTCAAACCCGACCAAAGCAAAATTACGAGTTCAATTTGGCTGAAATTTTGACAGTAGCTATCTATGAGAATATATTACACGATAGTATATTTATCTTACGATAATGGCACCATCGGGCGGTGAGGCTAACTACTTACTGGACCACCCACGTATATAACATGAAGCGGGCAATTCTAACTAAAATACTTAAACGTGCTTTTACCAAAAATATGCTTTAACATTAAATTAATATTAAAAATTATAATTTATTAATCAATGAAACTTGATCTTATATATATACGTAGATACACACGCGCATCCCACGGAGCGACGTACTTCAGACGTACGTGCAACGTATGGATATACGTATATACAGAAAATGCCCGCAATCGCCTGCACGAGAATCCGAAGCCTTGCCCGCGATTTCGCGCTAAAATCTCTGCATCGCGAGAGAAAAAAGGGAGGAGACGGGAGAAGTGAAGAGAGGAGAAGATAAGAGAACGACTGTTTCGCAAGTGCAAGCGCGGAGAAAGTCGAGAATAGAATCGAAGGGAAGGCTCCGAGGTCTCGTGCAGAGCTAGAGCCGGTCCATATCCTGCATCGAACCAAAAGGATGGACATGGAGAGTAGTGATATATGCATATATATACATATATACACATACATACATACATACATACATATATATGTATGTACACATATATACATACATATATACATATATATCTGTGTGTGCGTGTGTATATGCATGTATAAATATATGTATATAAGAAATATCGATTAATGTAACATATTACTATCATACTAAAGAGAAGGCAGTGGGCGAGTGTCGCTAGCAACGTACGGGCAGGGCCTGGCTGTCCAGCGGAACAGCCTCCGCCATTCGGTTGCTACAGGGCACGCACACGCTTAGAGAGGCTCTGGCATCAGCGATCATGCCACCGCCTCATTGGACCGTTGTTGGGTCTGATTAGCTGCCGGCCCAGGGACTCTATTCTGGCAAGTACGACCTGGCCAGCCCGGATGGCGCAGCGTGGGACTGATATCCAGTCAAGTAGATTTGGACTGGGCCCTTCAGACATTTATGAGGCACGCGTCGCAGCCAGCGCAGACAATGCAAACACCAGTGCGCCACCGAACTAACTGGCGGCGGGCACCCCCGATTTGCTTTGCATTACCCGGCGTGGCGCTGCGCGCTATGTGCCTCTGCAATACAGACAAACATCCAATCGCTTAGCCTTTACCTTCACGGATGACGTTCCTGCTGTGTTGTTCAATGCCTTGTTAGAGCAGTGGCTCCCAATCTTTTTTACCGCCATTGACTCCCGCGACCTCTCTACCGCGACCTTTGTCGTCATTTACCATCTTACTACTTCGCTACTTTACTGCCGTGCGCTCACATCCGATTTCATTCCTCGAGATCTTTCGACTAAATTTTGCGCGAGGCCACGGCCCTTCTCTCCTCGGTTTTTCGTTATGCAAATTCTACTGCGCGATTGCGCGCTTCGGTCTCGATACGTAAGATATACTTGTTCATCGCGATATATCGAGATATCGGAAAACTTCCGCCTTGGCTATTCTTACGAATTCTTACGGAGTCCGGGGACCTTAGTTTGGGAACCACTGAGTTAGAGTTTAGTGTGCCTTTTTTTTTTTGCGGTGTCTTGCCATTTCTTTGCTTCGTTAGGGTATCTTTTAACCCTTTGCACTCGTACAACTACGTTACCACTTCATCTTTCTCAACGCGCTCTTCGTCGATTTGCGTCAACTATTAATGCGTGCACGCTGTCTCAGGTTCGGTTATTCAAGCTTTCGCGAAAAAAGAATTATTTAAAAGGGATATCCGACGAGAACTCGAGACGGTAAAGGATTGATGATAACGTTACAGAGTGGCAATCGCTAAGTTTTCCGAGGCACGGCGTGTCCGAAAACAATAGATTCTACTCTCTCTAGTATAAAAAAAAGAAAGAAAAAAAAAAGAAAAGGAAAAGAAAAGCACGAAATGACGTTGAATAACCGAAGATCTGTTGTGAACGTTACTCGTATGAATTACGAATATCATCAAATTTTCAGAGAAAGGAATATCAAAATGGTCTTAGCGTTGCGATTAAAGATCAAAGTAGGAGTGCAAGAGGTTGTCACATTGGTGGCCGGTACGATTATTTTGAAAATTTGGAATAGCGACGATCGTCTTTTCGTCCGATACGTAATGCACTTTGAAGCGAGTTTATTATCGCAAATTCATTAGATTAAGAAACTTCGTAATTACGCGAATAGAGGACTCGTGTTATAGTTTACTTTCTACCGTTCATCAATGCGTTAATTACCCTTTGATTCATTCAAAATTTCCTCACTTGAAAAGGAAATACACTGTGAATGGGCTTCTAAGGAGTTTTCGAGGCAGACTTGCGTCCGCGATCGGTTTAAGACGTGGGACTTGGCGCTATAGTGGTGACCAACCCGGCGCTTCTTTACCCGATAGAAAGCCGATCGTTTTGTCTTTTCGGGAAATTGCCCTATAGTAAAAGCAGACCAAGCGAAGAATGAGCACCGCGAAAGAATTCCGTTGTGCGCCTAACGTGCGAGAATAGCGAATTGTTATTTATTAAAGAATTTATTTTTTTAAACACTCCGATTTACTATAAATTTAATGTACAACCGTGCGGGACAAAAAAGTATCGGACCAAAGTTCGATAAAATTCAAAAATTTAAATGTCGGAGTTTGAGCCTGTTGCTCGAAAACATTGTGCGATACGCGATAGGTTTGGGCAGAAAATATAGGTTGGACACCACTGTATGAAACTAGAATCGGACCTTAGCCGACGAAGGCGATCTTGGCTCAACAGAAATTTAGATCTACACGGAACTCTGATACCTCGTATCGTATTCTGTAACATAACGCGAAGTATACGTGTAATGCGCCACTTAATGGGATCTCGCGGTAATGGCCGTATGGGCCGGCGTGTACGGAGGAAAAAAAAAAGGTAAGGCCGTCTTCCGAAGATTCCCGAAAATGTTCGAAATGATTCGTGTCTTCTTCGGCGTTTTCTCTATGCAAAAATTAAAGGAGCTTTACTGTCCGGGTACGCGGACGCGTACGATCGCGCTTTATGCTACAAGTCCCAAAGAAGCGTCCAACAGTCGTTACTTTGGTAAAATGGGCGGGGGGGGGGGGGCGATTGTGAACGCAAGTATTTGAAATATCGAATAGACCGCGTTATGTATTGAAAATGGAAAGTGATCGGTATTCGATTGTACGCTTGGCTCATCCGCTTCTTTATGAAAAATGATATTTGTTCAATCGCGTGAATCACGGAGAGAACCGATCTCATACATGGATATAAGTATCTCATAGAAGGACAGCTATTACATAACGCGTTCCAAATGCACAAAATGTGCGTGCGACACAAATGGCTGTTCTGACAAATTAGTTGTGCGCTTTGGTATCAACACTCTTCGTTTTTACCTAACAAACGAAACGCGTCCAGAGTCAATAAGTCGTAACAAACGATTTTATCCACCGAAATGTTTTCAGTACTCCTACAAAGTGATCACTACTTCTGACTTTCTTGAATAACTAATATTGTCAGAACCGGACGTTGCGCGACTTGAAATCGATTATTAAGCTCGACTAAGGGTTCGCTCTTCTCGTAGCAGGGAAATGGCTTACGATGCGCGATTAGTATTTAAAGCTTTGAGATATGTCATGACTTACCAAGACCACGGGCGGCAACGTCCGTTGCAACCAGGATGGGAGCTTTTCCTGATCTGAAATCTGCGAATCAAAAAACGTATCGTTGCTGGAATATATGGCTCGAGAAGATTCGTGCAGATTCGGCGAGATATTATATGGATTAAAATTATTTAAGATGAACAGATGCGTACATTCCTGAAGCTGCAAAGACATCGATAAACCTTATTCGGCTTAAGAATAACATCGTCACTTCTATGTATCGTATGGTACTCTTTACCTTGTAAGACCCAATCCCTTTCCTGTTGTGTCTTGTCTCCGTGAATGCAAACGGCCGGCCAACCGTCGCGTTTCATCTTTCTTGTGATCTCGTCTACTCTACGCTTGGTCTCAATAAAGACTATAGTCTTGTTCTCATTTTCCGCCATTATTTCTTTCAAAAGGGTACTTAGCCTGCGATGAAAAGGTGAAATTACTTAACGGCGTTTCTTCCTTGTGGATGCCAGTAGAAGCTTTTTCACATTGAAAGCAATTTTATTTTATTTTGCATTACACGAAGAATAAGTAAAATGCAAATTGATTGGGTGAAATAAATCGATAGCTATACGTACTTGTTCTCCTTCTCGTAATCTTGGCAAACATCAATGATTTGCAGAATATTGTGATTGGCGGCTAATTGAAGAGACCCGACGTTGATCTGCGCGTAATCCTTCAGGAAATCTTCGGCCAAGTTTTTGACTTCTTTCGGCCAAGTAGCTGACCACATCAAAGTCTGCCTATCGGGTCTGATTTGCTCGATTATTTTTCTTATTTGTGGTTCAAAGCCCATGTCGAGCATACGGTCGGCCTCGTCCAACACCAGGTAAGTGCATCTCTTCAAATTAGTTCTGCCGGACTCCAAAAAGTCGAGCAGCCTTCCCGGCGTTGCAATGACAATTTCCACTCCCCCGTCCAGATCTCTAGCCTGTGCACCCTTTGGCGCACCGCCGTATAGGCAGGTATTTCTGATTCCGGAGGAGTGACCAAAATCATCTGCAACTTGCTGAATTTGTTGGGCCAGTTCTCTAGTGGGTGCTAGGACCAATGCGATAGGTCCGTCCTTGCGGCTCAACTTGGGCTGACTGTTTATGTGTACTATCGCTGGTAGTATGTACGACAGTGTCTTTCCAGAGCCGGTCGATGCAATTCCCACCATATCTCTACCGCTCAGGGCTATTGGCCAACCCTGCGCCTGAATGGACGTTGGCTCATTGAAACCCTGTCGTCTAAGATACGAGGGAAAATGCGAAAATTCCTTGTTATTGTTTATCTCAAGTAATTCAAATTCTCAGAACATATACATCAATACGATAAGTACAGCTTGTTTTAAGCAAGTCTTAGTTGTTTATGATCTAAGTATACGATACAGTCAAATATGAATAGCGCTTACTTAATTTCCTTAAGAACATAGTCAGGGAAGCCTGTTTCCTCAAAAGCAAACACAGGGTTTGGAATGTTTTTTCCTTTGAGGGTAATTTCTTTCTCGCTCCTATATTGCTCGACAATCCGCGGATCACGATTTTGGACAGCGGGGTGAGGCACGTAAAAGTCTTTCTTAAATGGCTCCAGTCGGCTAAGATCCCAACGAGGTTTCCTGAGATTGGCGCCTGGTTGACCTCGATTGCTACGCCCACCGGCTCCTCTATCGCGACCTCCGCTTCCACCCCAGCTTCTACGATCCCGTGGCGATCTGCTGCGGGACCGACTTCTAGATCGGCGCCGTCTGTCTCGGTCGCGGCTACGACTGAAGAAGCACCGAATTGGACAAGACCGATATTTTCAAAATATACCGTCATGGCTAAACGTTAGTGGTATTAGGCACAATGTCAACTAGAAGGAGTAAAGCAAGAACGGAAGAACGATGCAGGAATTTATCAGAAGTTTGATAGAATGACGAACCTAAGTAAAGATTGTAGTCGAATAACACTCGTTGTTTACAATGTTTATTTTACTTTTTGCACACCCTTGCCTTTTGTTATTTTCCGCTCATACGGTCTCTTTTTTTTCTCTCTCTTTTCCGTGCTAAAGATGGTGCAGCTTAGGGAACAAAAAGGGAAGTCCCACATTGATTGCAACAAGAACAGGACCGCCGTGCTCGCTTATCGTATAAACCCCGATACGTTACAGGTTATGTTTGGTCGATCGTGAAAGTTGTAACGTACAAGCAGCGATTAAATAAAAACCGAGTTGACTTGAACGTTGCCGTAAGTGTCATAGCTCCAAGTATATTAACAAAAGAGAAATTTTGTCAGGATTTTGAGAAATCGTGGCCAGAGATTTCGCTAGAGTGTGCACAGTCGAAGGCACATGTATATGCATCATTTCCTTACCTCCTATATCGACCCATGCCGGCTTCTTCGTAAGTAGACTAGCTCGAAATACCGCTTTCCACCGTCAAAACTGAAAGATCTCTGACAAATAGCACCGACCGATGCGTGCACCAAATTTTCGGAATCGGAGCGCCAGCAAGTGACGCAAAAGAAAGCGACACCAACTCGAGGGCTAAAACCAAGTGCGATACAGAGGGTTAATCCCTGGGAAACTTTGGGTAATTTCTTATACAGGCGTATAGAGGCGCTGTCGATAGTGACCCGCCAAATACGATCTCTACAGTCTAACCATCACTGTTCATAATCTACATTTATTAGCCACTTTTTCTAATTGGGCATAAGGGAGGAATGCGTTAATTATCCTTCGATTTGTTTTACGTTTGCTGGCTGGAGATCTATATACACTTTCAAAAGAGTAAAATGCGCACTGTTCAAAAATCGAGGATGAAACCTGAGAATTAATCTTTCCTTTCGAAAGGTGGGAGAAAAATCGATTAAAGCTCTTTGATCATCGAAAAATATGTCAAAAATGCCCACCCCTGGTTTTTTGCATTACCTTCTACTACGAATATATATTTCCTACGAAGGCATCTCTATTGTGATCATAGTACGCCAAATAAACTTTATTAAATTGCGCGATATTCTGCTCGGCGATCGAGTAAGGCAATCGCAATAAACGCAATGAAAGAACGCGACGATTTAATGAAGGACGGCAGATGGCAAAGCTCGGTGTACGTACGGGTGAAAAGCGCTAACGATTGCTGGCAGCGTAAGACTCAAATACATCCTTGGTGTCGTGACCATTTTGAGTTCGCTAAAAATAGCGTAATGTTAAGCCTGTTCTGCCGGGTGCATCCACGTTCTCTACCTACGAGAGCGATCCCATAACTCCCGTCCCGAATACCCGGTAGCACCGGTGCCTCCTCCGATCGCAACATAATCCACCCGCCGATGAGTGAAATTGCGAAGATTTGCGCCATTTGTGCCGCGAATGCCGCTCAAAAGTGTAGCGGCTGCGAAAACGTATTTTACTGCAGTCGTGAACATCAAAAGCTTCATTGGAAGGTGCATTCAAAAAACTGTAAATGTTTCAAGGTAAAGGAGTCTGTAAGAAATAACATCTATTTATTTAAATCGATTAAATAATCAGCGATGAGCGAATAATTTTTAATTCATCGTCGTGGAAAATCGATCGCGATCGTGAAACCTGATCGGATTGGAAGTATTTGATATTGTGGTATATAATATTTTGGATTAAAGCAAGATCGAGGATGTCAATTTCTTCGAGGGGATCCCGATAAGTATAATAAACGTTACAGATCAGCACGGATTCTCGAGTGGGTCGACATTATGTGGCTTCGAGAAACGTAAAGCCGGACGAGATTATCCTAAAAGATGAGCAACCTTTGGTAGCAGGACCGATGTATAATACGGTTCCCCTTTGTCTCGGCTGTTACGCGGTACTTTCTTCGGATATCGCGGTTCCGTGCGAGAAATGCGGTTGGCCACTCTGCAAAGCGTGTAAAACGCACGGGCCCGAATGTGAATTCACTTGTCGGTATAGAGGGACTAAGGTAACGCGTATATTGCCGTATCTCGAGCAATGAATTTGAACCGGATAAAGTATTAATTTGTCATGCGATTTCGATCGGATCGTCGTTTATTAATTTAGGATATTTTAGGTATCCATAACCGAGTATGGATATCCACATCCAACTTATCGCTGCATCAGCGTTATTCGAGGACTATGTTTGAGGGAAACAAATCCGGCGTCTTATCAAAAACTCTTGGCTCTTGAAAGTCATTGTGATCTGGCACAGAAAAATATGAGCTTTGCGTTCGAAGAGCCGACGGACGTGGCACGTTTTATCGAGAGATTTTTTAAAGTACAGGACATACCACTGGAGGAGATTATTAAAATTGCCGGCGTTCTGCAGGTTGTTAATATGCGATTATTAGATTTTTCTTCGGCTAGCGGATATTAACGATATTCAATATTGTACGTAATTTTATGAAGAAATGATTAGTCGAAATTGCATGTTGTTGCGGTGCGGTCGTGAGGACTGTAATAAATTTTAAGGTCAATGGACATGAGGTACCGATTACGAATCCCCCGCATATGGCCGTTTACGATCTGGCATCTTTCTTTGAGCACGAATGTCGCGCGAATTGTTCCAAGAGTTTTACCAATAATGGCGGTATGATCATTTATGCGGCCCTTCCCATTTTGAAAGGTAAATGCGTATTCCAAGATTGTCTCTTCCAAATTGTGCTAAATGCGTAGCTTGCTGACATTGCTTATTCCATTTAGGGGAGCATATATCTATTTGTTATACGGATGCTCTGTGGGGTGTTACGAATAGACGACATCATTTGGCGAGAACTAAGTTTTTTGAATGCACTTGCAAACGTTGTGCCGATCCCACAGAATTTGGAACAATGTTTAATGCTATCAAATGTAAAAATGGGTATGAGCAAAAATGGCTTCTTAATTTCTTTTATTTTTTAACGTAAAACTTTACAGTTATAAATGTAAACGGTTATATATCACAGAGACTGTTCCGGTAATATGTTACCACCCAGCTTCTTACAAAATAGCGAAACACTGCCAGACTATAAGTGCGACAGATGTGGTTTTCTTGTTTCATGGTGGAATGTCGAACAAATGCTAGAGAACATTGGCGTGGAGCTTACGCAAATGAAAAAGGAGAACGTCGATGCATGCTTGAAGTTTATAAATCGCTATAAAGAGGTACTCCATGAAAATCATTTTTACAACGTCGACGTTAAAATAGCCTTGGCTCAAATGCTCTGTCAACAAAGTGGAGATGTAAGGACCGTCGGAGATGATCTTCTGAGCGAGAAAATCATTCTATGTAAAAAATTAGACAAACTCCTCGAGATTCTCGTTCCAGGTAATCAAGATGGACACGAATACTTTCGTTCGATCGCCGAATCACTTTACTTTTATATCGACTTTTGTTCTACACATTTTCTCGATTTACAGCAGAGAATAGGATTAGAGGATGGATTCTTTTCGAGCTACATGCAGCATTGGCGGAATTTAGTAGACGGCAGGGAATGCCACAGTTGATTGCAGTGTTTAATGTAAGAAATTATGTTACGTGATCTTACATATAGATATTCGGTTATGACGATCGCGTTAATTTTTCTGTATGCATAATCGAACGATCAATTTCATCTATTGGTGCTCGTCATTTAACAGGACTCAGTAAAATGCTTGACCAACGCGTATCGGCTGCTACACCGTGAACCGGAAATTCTACCAGAGGGAATGATTGCTCTGCGTGCTCAGAAAAACTTACAAGAAGTAGAAAGTATAATGAAACGCTCCATTTAAATACCGGTCGGAAGAGGGTGCGGAAGAGAATTGAATATCGAAGAGATGTGAATTTACGAATTAAAATAAAATTGCTTTGTTGTTATATATTGTAGTAATGTATTATTTATCGATAGAGTGCACAATTTGTAATACACACATAATGTCTTTGGCGAATATTGTATGATATAAAATGATGGCTTCCTGAATTCTATTTTATAGTTAAGTTTCATGTTGCATCACTAGATGGTGTCAGTGTGCATGATCGATATCACTATATTTAGTGTCACATCTATTGCTCCTTTTGTTTATGATGTTCTCAGTAGGCAACAGCGAAGCCGAATGTTCGACAGGATGTATGTATTAGCGCGCACGATGCTTTAATAAAGTTGCATTTTACGTTTGTGTTTTTTTCAATAGCTCTACTGTAATACTTTTGTCCTATTCCTCGTTTTTTCTTGTGATATGTTTTTTTACACATGCATTTTTAAAGCAATCTCGATTAAAGAAACAAAGGTTTTATAAAGTTTCTTAAAAATTATTTGAACTTCCGGACCACTCATGGATAGTTACAAATTCAATTAAGATGACTGAAATCCACGAAGATATCTCGAATGTAAATTTGCGGCAAATTCAATATCAGCTTCTAAATCAAGCACTTTCAAAGGTACAAGTCTTAATAGCCAAAGGAGACTAATAATCCATATTTTGCTAATTTAATTTTAAAGGTAACTTACACCTGTTGCAGGCTATATCTCAAAATACAAATCAAACCAAGATTTGGACAGATTATAGAAATGGCTACAAAAAGGTCATCGAAGCTTTAACAATATTTCCAACAAAAGTATCCGTGAATTGCATGATTCCGATTGGTAAAAAAGCACTTATGAAAGGAAAATTGATCCACACGAATGAAATTTTAGCTTGCCTCGGAGAAGGCTACTTTGCAAAGTACAGTGCAACTCAGTCCATTGCTCTTTGCAAGCGAAGGATAGAATGTTAGAATATTGTGTTTTGTTCTTCTTTTTGTTTACATCTTTGCCTCCATTATTAACTGTGAAAATAAATTATGCTAGGCGCAGAAAAGATGTTGAAGGATTTGGAAATTGAGAAAAATCTGTACGAAATGAAGCAACTCATTCCTGTTCAGAATGATGTGTTTGCCGAAGGTGATAGAACGGATATAAATGAATTTTGGAACGACAAAAAT
Source organism: Ampulex compressa (assembly GCA_038496175.1). Taxonomy (NCBI): domain Eukaryota; kingdom Metazoa; phylum Arthropoda; class Insecta; order Hymenoptera; family Ampulicidae; genus Ampulex; species Ampulex compressa. The sequence continues at coordinate 24,852 of JBCFXI010000581.1, read as the reverse complement.
CTCCAAGATTGGAGAGGTACGCTATTGCTCACTGTTACAAGTTCGGTTTAAAGTTGAATCGCAGAATAGGTATATATTTACGAGTTTGCCGTTATATCTATGTAGCTCAACATAGACAGCGAGAAAAGGAATATCGCCAGAAGTTAGCGGAACTAAGGCAGGAACCCAGGAAAACTGAAATTGAAACAGAGGAAGACCTTTTTCAAAGGCTCGACGAATTAGAACTTGAAGAGGAGTTGTTGGACGAACTCAACAGGTTTCCCCGGTTCTATATAACATTGAATAAATCTAGCATAATTTTTATACAATACCGTGTAATGCACAAAAGATATTGGATATCCATACTGTATTTGTATTTCTTTCTATTAGCAACATGTTCAATTTTAATGTCTCAGATTGGGGAGGGAAAAATCAGAGTTTCTTGGAGAAGATTTAGAAGATGGAGAAGTTTACTATGAAACGGACGATAGTTCTTCAGGCGAGACTACTGTAGAAATAATCGAGGAAGAACTGCAAAAATTAAAAAAAATTCAAACACATAGAGATAACAACAATTCTGGAGACAACGACTCAAAACTAATTTCCCGGGTTACAAAAGAGGAAGAAACACCTTTTGCAAATAACTCGCTTCAAGTAACTACAAATCCTGTGAACGAAAGAAGGGTTTCTTTTGTCGATCCATCTACATCGATTGAAAATAATCAGTTCCAAAATTTCGCAACAAATACAGAAACAAACGATTCGGAAAGCGCCGTAAGTTCAGAAGACGAAACGCTTAGGATCGAATTTAAACATGCCGAAAGCAGTGGCCATAGTATCGAGGAGAGTCGGGGCGAAACTATCGAAAGTCCACGAGATATTTACAGGCTGTTCATGCAGCCAAAGTCCATTCTTAAGAAAACGTCACATACCACTAAAAACTATATTGCTCCAAATCCAAGCGCCACGCCGAACGTTATCTACAGTACCGACGAGGAAAGCGAAGATGACTCCGTAAAAACTTCGGCTTACAAAACTGTATGTATATCGGTTAAGCGTTATTTTACAGATAATCCAGTATTACATATCGTGATTTTAAATATTTTAGATTGTAAAAGATGTACAGGAAAAACCTATGGAACCTATAGCGGCTTTGCCTAACGCGGGAAATAAGAAACGCATTGTTAGCAGATTTAAAATGGAACGCAGCGGATTGGGAAAATGACATCAATGCCATTGCTGTTTATCGCCTTAAAAATTAAATAAACATAAATATATCTAGCTATAATAAATTATTTACTTTTGTCAACGTTGTTCGACAAACTGAAACGCCGACGGTGAATCAGGCATCAACGCGCGATATGCCTGTATAACATTTTTTTGGCTTTCGGAGAATGTACCGCAACGATTTACGGCTGACCCAAGAATGTTAAGTTAGATATACACCTGGATCATTTCTGTATTATTCTCCTCCTTCAAATCTCCCACCTAAGCATTGATCTTTAAGCGAAGAGCGCGGTAATGCTTCCAAGTTCAATCGAGGAGGCCTTTTTTTGATAATTTTTTACTGAATTCCTTACTCGCGATTGGAGGTTCAAGCCTAGGAGCAGGTTCGATCGGAAGCGATCCCGTTGTACTTAGACGGTTGTCGTGCGTCGAACCAGCCGCCATTCGGTCCCGTAGCCCCGCGGCTAGAATCACGGGGTTGCCGTGTGTAACCGCAGAGTGATGGATTCTCAGGTTTAACCAGGTTTAGATAAGATTATTTTCAATCCGTTCAAGTCCTATCAACTTTCTGATATTCGCAAGTCCAGTAACCGAGGGAGTATTAAGGGGTGGAAATGTCTGGCTTCGACGAAAATCCCTTCGGGGAGCCCAACATCAACGATCCGTTCTCGGTGAGTACCTTATTCCGGTGACAGTCACTCGCGATAATGAAACGTGCGCTTCGTATTGCGCGTAGGACTGTCAAACGAGGAATATTCGCACGACATGGCTTTTCTGTCTTGTGACAATTAACTCGGTAATGTTCATGGAAGGAGTTTGGGTTTGTGTCAGCCCGTGGAAATATGTTTCGTTAGGCTCGCCCTCGGCAATTTTTATTAGTCATCGCTCGACACCGCTATCTGTTTTTAAACAAATAAAGTAAATTGAATCCAGACGGTGATATTTTCTGCGTACAATCATTGTCCTCTTGATATTATTACAATCGCGCGCTGTCATCGGCCCCCGATTTTTCTACTGCGTGTATATGGACGTTTCGATAAGAAATGTCTTATTAGGGGTTTTAGGATGTATAGGTATGTATTTTTATATTAGATCATGTGCCCTTTATCGAACTATATCGCAAACAATACGGGATTTTGTAGATCTAAATTTTTCACTTCTTCTTAGTCGGTCGTTTTAAGTGTTGCTACGATGAAAGTTGGTTCTACCTTTTTCATGTATTCCGACGAGACCGTACGGGAAATCATTTTGTTTGCTGCCATAATCGTATCACGTATGAGCGTATTTAGGAAAAGCAAAAAAATTTCTTTGTCGATAGGACCCCTCGATACGGAGGGCGGTAAACTCGACGCCTGCCAATAGGGGTCTCGAGGATTATAATCCATTTGCCGAACAAGGAACACAAGGTACCGCGCAGGTGAGGGGTGCCGCAAACCCTCCGATTTACGGAGGTGTAGGAGCAACGCAGCAACCAGCTACGCTTCAGCCTACCAATCAGGAAACTCCTCCTCCTGCTTATGCGCGCAGCCCTCAGCAGACGGTCAACGCTGCGCTTAGCAGTACTCTGTCGTCCGCTTCGGATGTACGCTTATATTTGATTAAATTGCGTTACTCTTAGTGTATACTTAGTTAGGATATAAAGTTGTATTACATTTTAGCAAAGATCCGAACCAGAATGGAAGGCGAGAACGGAGGAAGATTTGAGAAGTACACCCTATTATCGTAAGTTATGTCGTTGGAATTTTTGTGTAAACGATGAATTTGTCTTTATTTTAAATTAATGCATTGCTCTTTGCATTGTAGCGAGGCGGAACAATTGGCCACCTTTGCCAAATAAATGCTGTATCCAACCTTGCTTTTATCAGGACATTGACGTTGAAATTCATACAGACTTTCAAAAAATAGTCAGGCAGCTATATTACCTATGGATGTGTAAGGATAATTTTAAAATACTATCTGATAATACGGATAAATGCATTTTTGGTGGTGTATGTGCAAAGAAATACACGTACAATGTTTCGTGTTGCAGTTCACGGATGTGTCTTGCTCTTGAACGCAATCGGTGGATTTGTATTAATACTTTGCAACGAAGGCTTCTCCACGTTCGGTCTTGCAGTGCTATATCTTATACTGTTTACACCATTCTCATTTTTGTGTTGGTTTCGACCAGCGTATAGGGCTTTCAAGTACGTAGCAGAGTATGCTATGCTGTGTATTCCACCATAGTAATATTTTCAATTATTGCTATTATTATTGTTATTTTGTTTTTTAGGAACGACAGCTCTTTCAATTTTATGGTCTTTTTCTTTGTCTTCTTCTTTCAACTAATTGTAACAGGTATTCAAGCCATAGGCATTCCCGGATCAGGAACCTGGTAATACTCTTTGCGCTAGATTCTCCACGAACCTAGGTCGTGGGCATTCTTATTGATAATGAACATTGCTATTTTAGTGGTATAATAATGGCCATTACTATGTTTAACTCAACGGCCAAAGGCATCTTTGTTGGTTTAGTGCTACTGTTTATCGCCATTTGTTTTATCCTTGCGGCTGGGGGTGATCTCTTACTATTGACTAAGGTACATTGAGTATTGTGTATACAATAAAAGAATTTTGCACAGTAAAAGGATAAATAATCGGAAAGAATTCTTTCCAGATTCATCGTATTTACCGCACGTCCGATGCGAGCATGTCGAAGGCCCAACAGGAATTTACAACGACGTTCCTCCGTAACGAACATGTGCAGAATGCAGCTAGTAATGTTGCCGCTAACGCTGTTCGTGCGCAGATGGCTAATGCTAGCCAGCAACCACGTTACTAGACGTTTTCCCTGTGGGTCTACTTTCAGGTACATTACACGCCCTACTCTTCTGTCATTGAGTAAATTGGTAGACGTCTTTCGGTTTCCTGCACAATGTACAGGCGTTGCGCGAATGCAGAGCGTAGATTTATAAAATTAAAATTCCAAAAACATAATCCCACAGCGAAAGAATGCTTATTATAAATATACGGATTTCATTACTCTTTCAGACATATTACTTCTTGCATGCTTTGCCCAGACATATTCATTGAATAATTTACGTTCTATACAAAATTTATTTAAGTATTAACCAATGATTTTAACAGGAGCATGTGGATTAATGCGATTTTCGATAAAATGACAGTATTTTGAAACTCATCGAGGTAGTATATACATATACAGACATACACAAAATGTCATATCGGAACCTGTCTTCTTTCCCTGTCAGTTACTGAGATTTGCAAATAAATTGTGAAGAAGTACGAAAGACTCGTTCATCTCTGATATTGAGTTTCATATTAGCACCTTCGTACGTTGGTTAGACTTCTTCGTTTGGACAGCACTATTGTCCGATATTGTGATTACGTATGGATTAAAAAAATATTCCTTTAGTAAAAAAAAAAGGGAAAAAAAAAAGGAGGGAATTTGGGAGCGTGCGTTCGCCAAATGTAAAATGTAATTTAAAATGATCATGTTACGTATTCGATAACTTGTCTATTTTCATACACGTTACGTATTCTTTTTTCCCCGTGATATCTAACGCATTCCTCTTTATGTATCATATAAATCCTCTTACCAGGCCCTTTTTTATGGATCACGTTAGATGCCGTTTAGCATCGAGACATATTTTAATGGTTTGAAATTTAAACAATGGATTTTTTAAAGTATACACTATTCGGTTATACTAAAGTATTTATTACTATAATTATTAAGATTAATTGAAATTGGATTATCTCATGAAATATCATTGTTGTTTTACTAAATAAATTTAATTATGTAAAGACTATGTAACTTACATTTGTATCCATTTATTTGAGAAACATAATACTTGTTTTATAATTTATACATAAGAGACCATGCTGATCTTTTGTGCTGAACTTTCCAGTAGTGCATACTAAATAAAAGTTGTGAAACGTGCAGTACAGCGATATATTTGTATTTATGTAAGTCGCAAGGTAATTATTAAATAAAAAACTAATTTGCTCTTAACGCAATTAATTTATTGTACAGTAAACGCAACATAGTTATCGGTACATGTATTACTTACAAAAATTGCTCCAGGTTTTCTAGATGAAGCGTTCGCAACATTTTCTTCGCTGTAATTTTAAGACGGAATCATCGAGTATATTTTCAGTATTCATCCAATCCCACTGTCCGATTTATTTCGATAAGCAAAACATACCATTTGCGCGATACGCTGCCATTGGATCCGCCGGAAAGGTGCACTCAAGATTCGTTTCCTGTGACTCGGTAGTTCCGATTAGTTCCATGGCAAATATCGCGTCCATAAGTTCTACCCGAGACCTGTACATCAACCTTGCGTGTCCTTCCGCTAATCTGTAAACTCACAAGCCGCATTAGTTTGGTTTTCCCTCAAACGTCATCGCTCTCTACCTACCTAATAAGGCTATCCAAGAGCCGAACCGTGGTTCTTTCAGCGCGTCTATGCGGATGGCATCTGTGATACAGATAAGTCGCGCTAAGAACCTTTTGCGCTTCCTGCGTCAGCGTCGGTCTTAGAGTGTGTATATGCGCAAGATATTCACGTAAACTTTCCTCCTTCCATAAACCTTCCGACTTTAGAAGCTCCATATCCTTCTTTGGATTCCTAGAACAGCGCAACGAAATACGTCTTCTTCCTTTTTGTTTTTGTTCTGAGGGAACACGGGATTCCGTATATGCTCGTTCAATAATGTTATTGTGATTACATTTGAGGAGCGTCCTCGCGAGATTTACAGGCAGCTCTTAATATATGCTCAGAAGTCAAAAGGTCCCATTGGACGTTCCTGTTATCTTTCAGAAGTAAAACTAAATCAAAACGCGACAAAAGAGGATAGCCCAGACGCGTTTTCCATTCTTGACCTTCCGTAAATCGACCGCCGTCCGGATTAATGGCTGCGATAACGGTGCATCGAGAGTTTAGTGTGCACACCAATCCAGCTTTAGCAATGGATATAGTTTGTTGTTCCATAGCCTCGTGTATGGAAGCTCTATCGTGGGCGGTCATTGTCGCTAATTCATCAACGCAGCACACTCCTCCATCGGCCAAAACTAGAGCTCCGGCTTCCAAGTGCCATCCATCCCCATCCTATATATATTTACGTAGTCGCATTGTAGATTTGTTTCATGGTCCACCCGATGGTATGTAGCCTTGACGGAATGTACTTTATGATATCGTCAAGCATAAACTTACCTTAACGGCGGCCGCTGTAAGTCCAGCCGAAGTGGTACCAATGCCAGTTGTGAGGATAGATCTCATAACCAGTTTGGAAGCTGTGCGAAGCAATTGCGACTTGCCCGTTCCTGGATCGCCGATCAACAGAAGATGAGGCTCACCCCGTATTCGCGTGCCTGATTTATTTTTTAAACATTCTCTTCATTGTCAACATTCGATAATCATACAGTGAGGAATGTCGATTATTACCAGTTTTATTTGTTTTTGGCACGCCACCGGCAAGAATAACAGCCAGAGCCAGTTTAGCGGTGTACATACCGTACAGCTAGCAAGAAGCGGTCTATAATGTTTTTACCGTGTTTTATAGTCGAGACGTGGTTTAAGCGTATTCAAACATTTTACGTACTTGCGGACATATCGATGCCAGAATGTTATTCCTTCCAGCTAATGGAGTATCTTTATATCGATGCCAGTAATTCTGAAAAATACTCGTCACTTCCTCCGTGCAAAACATTGAATCGGATAGATTCCGGCGTATGGAAATGCTATTTGCCATTATAACCGTTGAAGCCTCCAGGCGGCATCCGGGTATTAATTGCTCCCATCGTCTTATCACTATACCACTATGGATAATTATATTGTATACACGGTTATAAAACATTGCGATCGGCGCATTATCATTCTCAGCTCTTTGAAACGCGCGTTTACCTAATATCGACACTGTGACCAGGTGTACATTTATCGACTAAATCGTCTAACAAAATTATGCTCAATCCCACGCTGTAGCCAATGCCAGGCTGGAATTTTTCCTGTTTTGACACAGATGCAGACATTGAAGTAACGTATATTATGCGATTTAAGTAAATTATACTCATACCTGAATCTTTATTTCTTGATAGTCGGCACAATCCTCTTGTTCGGTACACGCGAGGGGCGTTATATTCTTTGCGCGACACGCTTCGCATTCTTTAGCATCTTTAAACGTCTGCTGTTCCCATTCCAGCTGTAATATCGGATCTAGATTAATCCACTTGACGAGGTAAAAATATTTATCCTTAGGTACCTCGATGACGGTGATACAATTGCATTTTTTACATTCATAGCGTTTCTTAAGCTTCAATACCGTCGGTTGGGACGTTCTCACTATAATCCCACCTGCCGATACAAGTTCCCCTATGCGTCCTTGATCTATACTTACCGGGACGCTAGTAATTCTAGCACGGACCTACGAAGCAGTGCCCAAAGACGAATAAAAGTCAACGCAACGAATATAAACAAAAACCGTACAATGGTCGAGCGTAATATTTTCTAATAGTTGAGCTAGACTTTGGTATACGTTACTCTTTTCTTGACGATTTGCCCAGATTTCGCTATATGCTCTTGCGCCTCTATCACGGCCTTGTCGCACAGGGGTAAATAGTGCCCAGGAAAGCTTAAGATCTTCTGTGCGCTTTCCGCATCGGTTTCGAACAACGATACAAAACTACAAGGTTGTTACGGTAACAAAGTTATTACGCGTACGGATGAAATTCGTTTGTAATCGTAAACCAACCAACTCACTTTACGTATATGGAGTAATACGGATGGATCTCGACGGCATTAAGAATTGCTTCTATTTCTGCGAGGTGGTGTTCCAACAAGTAATCCTTCAGCATCTCGATTTCTCTGATCTCGAGTGTGAGCAACGAGAAAGGTTAAAGCCACCGCAGATCCACGTGCAAAACGTAGAACGCATCTGTACCGCGAAGACGAGATTTATGCCGGCAACCTGCAGAGCGCTCCACGCGTACTCGATACTTTTCTTGCTTTTTGCGCTTTCCATGCATTCATACGCCCAGACCAACGTTCATTAGTTTGCATTGCAACAGTGCACGAAGTGACGAGGCGCGCAGAGTAATAAGGAAATAGTATATTTATTCGTTTAATAATATGCCAAGAAGAACAAAATCTTTGAAGTCATCAAAGAAGCTCCTTGGAGTTTCTCTTGCCGTGCAGCTGTGGAGCATGCTTTTCATTTTTCACCCAGAGTTACACGAATCACCGTAAAATGTCTCAGCGAAGTTAATAGCGGTAATACAATTTTCCTTTGGGAGTATCTAGAAATATATACTTTATTGATAATCCACCATTGTCGATCCTTTGGGCGCGTAACGTACAGGAATTCTCGCTGAGAGCGCTTCGCGATAGATCCAACCAAGGGGGACGTCCGGCTTCGGTTACTTACCGTTAAACCGCAGTGGCAGTTCACCCATTAATCGATTCTCGCATCTCTATGCCTATCCCGTAATTCTGTTTGGCGGTCGAGCCAGGGGCTCTGCGGTCAAACTTTCTCCGCAACATCGGAAACCTTTTCTGTATCTAGCTTTCACTCGTTGGCACTTTGCACCGTGGAGGCACATTTCAAGTTTGTCTACCTTGATAACCGCCTTTCGAGTATCGCGCTCAAAACCTAATTCAGGTGTCCGTAGGAAGGTAACCGTAGAACGAACGTCCACTTATCGCGACTAGTTTCGGGGAGAGAGAAGGAGAAGGTCGGCGATGAAAGAAAGCATCCTTGCGCGTTTTCGCTCTTAGTTTTTCCGGGCACCTCAATGAGATGCTACTATTTATGTGGAAAATCCTGGAGGAAATACTTATGCTCGAATGCGATTAATTGGCTTCGCTGCTGTAGGGAGTATTCGACTGAAGGCTCCGATAGAATGAAATATCACTCGGCCGTTATGTACGAGAAAAAGACGCGACGCATTAGCGTCGAACTTTCCAGCTTTGCAGGGTGGAGGGCTCCCGAGGATTTCCGGGAATTCAACGAAATCGATAGGTTTTTTAGGTTGTAGGATCGCAGCTCAAGTTCCGGGGCACCGTGCGCGTCGAAGGGTGGGTCTGTAAACGGTCATAGACTGGGCGGGAAGGAGGAGCATTCGAGAGGAATATTGGCGTGGCACGGGTTGGGCCATCTTGTCCGGCAAGGATTCCACCTCGTACCCGGCCCCATGGTTTAATAATACATCCTAGGATCGTTAATCACCCCGATGAAATATAATTTAATACCTCACCGACCGAGGGCCGACCACTAAAAATGACGAACGGCCGGGAAGCACGCGGGAAACCACCACCGCCACCTACCCCCGGCTATCTCCACGTGGTGCAACCCCTCTTCTCTTTCATCCTCCTCCTCCTCCTTCTCCTCCTTCTCCTCCTTCTCGCGAACCCTCTTCCTTGCCCGTCGACCTGCAATAACGGTAAAGGCTTGGCCATTCTTGAACGACCCTTCCGTAGGGCACGCGCGCGCGCGCGCGCGCTGACTGTACATTACGTTCGTCCGCCGAGTCCTGACCGATAGCCCCGATTCGCGAGGATAGCCTCGTATACGCCACGCGAGAGCGACGCTTGCTCTTCTCATCCCCTCGGCCCAAGTTTTTCTCCTCCTACCTGGGATCGCGCTCCTCCCGCGAGTTCCGTGCTCGCGTAGGTATCGATTGCACCGGTCCGAGGAGGCCGGTCCGGTCCCTCGCCAGAGAATCCTTCGTTATTGCTGGCATTCGGTCCGATCGCCTCCGTTCACCGCCCGTTCCTTCCCCTCGCCCGGACCTACCGCTGCTCAAATCAGGTTAACGTCCACGACAATGATGGGGATTTCGTTGAATAAAAGGCAAATCCTCTCGCTTCGGGGAAACGGGTTTTACCGCTCCTGAGACTCTCTACCCAGAGCCGGAAAGCCCGTTTGGCAAAATACCGATACGCTATCTCCCGTGACGTTTTCCCAACGTTGCATTGCCGATCGTTTTATCGTATCGAAATTGCGAATTACTCACAACGGTTATCCACGTCTCTCCGGTAAGAGGCTTTGCGGTGATCGCGATACCAAGTATTCCACGATCTCTGGATTTCGATAGGTTCGAGGAGTGACTCGAAGGGCGGGATCAAAGGAGGGGAGACGATTATGCCTCGAGAGGATAGGTGTCGGAATAACGGAGATTGCCAAAGGAACCGCTCGGTCCTACGAACGCACTGGGACGCCTTTCGCGCTGTCAGGTCTTCCAGGGTCTCCATATAAATGGCCAAAATATCCATGCGAGCTGCCGAACATGAGCCAGAGCGTTCGAGGGGCGCCCGAGATGGGGTAATAAAGATATATAAGGCACCATTTTATAGGTCGCAGAGCCGCAGTTAGGTCGGAAAGTCGTCGGTAAGCGCCATTAGGGATGGCTCTGAACGACGTGCGTGTAAAGTAAAAATGCTTTACCGGATATAAAACGGCCAGGTTAAGGACATCTTAACTAGCTTTACGAGTACGCCGGAGATCTCGTTAATTGCTTTATCTTCAGCACCATCCAAAGTTGACTCCTCCGATCTCGAATCTCAAATGTTTCGCTCATGGCCCAACTTTGTATCTTTTGATCTGCCTCTATGCTTATAAATCGTTTACGATCGATAGTTGGCGCGGGGTAATTCGCGGCGATGTACCGGATTCTTACTTAACTTAAGTATATCCATTATTAATTCTTGCCCGATCGGGCGAAGAACGGTTCACGATCGAATGGCGAGAGCTTATCGGTTTTCTTTATTCGTGGATAATGTCCCGAAAGGGATTTTGACCATTCGCACTCGACGCGGATACTCGCTCTATCTGCGAGACGGTCGTTCGATTCGATGAATACTCCCGCGACGAATCCTCGATCGCGATGCTCGGCCGCTCGATTTCACTTTGTCCAAAGAGGCTTATTTTTTCCCACATGACGCGTCACGGATATAATGCGCGAAGGGAAAGATTGGAATCGCCGCTGGTCATTACCGTCCAGCGTGGCATTTTGTTCGGGGCACGGGCCGCGATCAATTTTGGAAGACGCGATATTCATTTATGTAAACTCCTTCGTTCCCGAGCGAGCAAGAAACTCGTGCAGGTCGGTAATGTTTTTTGGTCGAGAGTAACTCGGTGCACTTTGCCGCATTATTTGCATGCGCGGAGCGTCCTTTGATTTAACGAAGAAACGAATTTACATCGTAATTTCCCTTCATATTTATGGGAAGAAGGGGGCATCATCGAGCGTAACAAAGATGCACGACCCGTGGTTACGTTCCATCGCGCTGGGCGGCGTCGCCTTAAAGTAATTCCTCGAGGATGCGAGCCGAGCCCGGAACTTCATTTTCATCCATCATCCTCCGTCCCCCGTATGCTTATATCCGTATCGCGCTCATGCTCCGTCGGTACACGCGCGGATTTAAAGTACGTTGAAAAATGTTCGCTCACCGCCGAAACCGTTACGTCCTTCTCTCTTCCCTCTCCTTTTTTGCGCGTCCGCCTTTTTTCTTTTTGCCACCGCCCAACCAAAGATACCTTATCGCGGGTTTATCCTCCGATTAAATGCCCATCCACCGATTCACGGAGTTTCGCGAGGGCCCCTATAAAGTGGTGGACGATATTTCAAGACTGTACACAACGGCGTCCCACTTACGCGCTGGGACATCTCGGAACGGCGTCCCGCCCGCCAGTCGCGGTTTACCTGGCACTGAGAAAAACGACGGGAAGAAAAAATGTAGACGGCAATAGAATCGCCCAGCCTCCGGTCATTTATCGCATTATACCCAGCTACCCCCTATACCAAACTTATTTCCGGAAGATGTAAATCCCGATATAAAGAGTCCTATCCATTTCCCGGCTCCTCTATCTCGCGCACCCTCCCGCCGCTTCGAGGCTTACGGAAACTCCCCCGTCTCCCGGCCAGGCCAGCCCCTTCCCGCGGGGCCGCGCCCTCCTAAATAATCTTTTCGGCGCAACGTAGGCGGCCATGCGCCAGCCCCAAAAATTCAACGGCCAAAACCTCGGCGGAGCTTGCGGTTCATAAATTACCGCTCCGGGTGTCGAACGGCATCTCTTCTGCCGGGCGCACCGCCTCGGCCGACCAAAGTCGTTCGGGATCTTGAGTTATGGAGGACCTAGTGACTCGGCAAGACGCCGGTGATCGGCGTGTACGCCGAGATATCGCTTTTAAGCCGGCCGCCGTCCCCTTGACGTTTATATTCAACCTAAACGTAAGCCTAATCGACGCCGCGATGGGCCTTTGGTCCGCCTTCCTCTCCCAGTACCACCATCCGGATTCTCGGCGACGTTTTAACGCGCGTGTAAAATAAGATTTGGTGCAATGCCAGGGTCTCCTCATTGCGTACGGCATCATCGTAGCCCCCGCACGGCAGATTTTTCGCGTACGATCCTGATCCGCGCTGTGGAAGGATACGTCGGGTTGGCCATCGTGTCCCACCTCGAATACTTTTCGAAGAATTCGGAGAAACGTTTCGACCGATACGGTCGATGCGCGACCAACGTATCGATCCGTTCGGATCCAGCGGTGGATCGTCCCCTTGGCCTCGAGCCCTGGACTCCGAGCCGAAGAACGGCCTCTGGAAGGGAACAAGTCCGTTCGGTGCAACGACGTTCCACGCGATTCTTTTTTTTTCCTCGAGTCAGCCGAAAGCCCGTCATCGTCCTCGAACTAATTGTTTCTTTCGCCGAATACGCGCTTCGCCCACTCGATCATGTGGGATGATCTATAGCGGAGTAAATCTTGTTTAGCGAGATACAGGTGGTCATCCCACGTACACCGGGTATAGAGCTTGATGGATAGCCGGTGCGATCTTGCGGCGTACCGCGCTTTGGACGCCAAACATACCGATGCGTTAACACCGTTCGCGTTTAGTTCAACAAACTCCTTGCTTTCGTCGAGATCCTCTTCCGGGCGGAGCCGCCTCTGGGATTTTCCCCTCATTTCTCTTCTCCTCCGTCGGGTGAGGGAAACGAGGGAAGGGCGGGAGAGAGAGTGGGGGGGGGGGAAGGTGCTGGCGGTTGAAAAATGACCAAACCGTAAGCTTAACGAGAGAATTTCGAAGGAAGAGTAAGCCGCGGAAGGAAAACCTCTCGGGATAAATCCTACGATATCCGCGGCGCTTATCTATATGCGTGCAAAGGGATCCTCGTCATCCTCGACGGTCCGAGCAGGAGCTCTCGGTCGGAAGAGGCGAGCGTACGCGCAAAAGCCGACATTGTATCGCGGCGGGCCCTTTTCTGATCGCCACACACAGAGAGGTGTGTATCGTCGGTAAAGAGACGTAGATCATTGGATAATGATGGGATGTTTCATCCCGTTCCATTCCATTCGGCCGTAATCCCATCCTCCCTAACGCAACGGTCATCATGTCGTCGTGGTACGGATCACTTAGGGATCATTAGCTTTATGGCGCTTCCGTATGGCGAGCCGTTCGCCTGCAAGTGGATGTCGTCCGGATGCATCCCCGGCCCAGCCGAAATCTTCGATCGGACGGTTGGAAATATCCGTGCAGGAGTGCCAGAGCCCTCGAGTCGCGGATATTAGGGGGAGAGCTCGGTAGGTTTCCCGTTTCTTTGGTTTCCGCGGCGGCAGAGGAGAACGCCGCCGCCGCCACCGCCACCACCGCCGGGGGCTTCTTCGCAGGCGGATTAATCGAGCCGCCACGCGATACCTTCGAGCGCGCGTATCGCGTACGGCTGAGATGCGCCGCGCCGTGTAACGGCACACCGTGGACGAATATCGCGGATCTAGAGTTACTGTATTTGATTACCGGCTCACCGGATGCGCTATGCTGGTTCCCGCGTATCCTGCCACCTCGGGCTACTCTCTCTCTCTCTCTCCCTCTCTCTCTACCTCTCTCTACCTCCGGCCGACTACCGGTAGCCGGCCGTCGGTGTAGCGCTACCTACTCGCGCCACAGCCACACCGTGCGCGGATTCTCCTTTATGCGCCCGGGCTTCGGCTTCCGGCCCTTCCATTCGAGAATATCGCCTTACGCGCTTCCTCGTCGTTGCGCAGAGTCTCGAAGCACGGTGCAATCGAAGGATCGTCGGGATGATTCGGCCGCGCCGTCCCGTAAGTCGGCTTCCGCTTAACGCGGCCCGATCGTCGGCCATCGCGAAACGTCGGGACGCCTTCGAACGTAAAGTACCGCCGGCCAGCGGCTCTCGTCTCGCCTACGCGCCAAGATCGAGCGAGACGCGAAGACGCTCCTAGATTGGAATTTCGCTCGAGGTTCTACCAGTGGAATTCTCGGCTCGCACCTCCGCGTTTTCCGCGATTCGCGAAGGCTTCGCTCGGCGCTGCGCGTCGATATCGTGCAAAGTGGAGAATAAATCGGGCATGGCGGTGAAATATCGCGGACTAGCGTGGCCAAATCTCCGAGCGTCTCGCCGGGGAGGAAAACTAATTATATCGTGATAACGAGGCTAATTTGGAACCACGCGAGACCGCTTCGCACTTGTGCGCTTATAAAGAGAATAGGATTATAAATAGAAATAGAGGAGGCACGGAGAGAGGCCGTGCCGAAACTCCTTGCATTTTAGCCGGGCTCTCCATTATTATGCCGTCGACCTGCAAATTGTAGACGCTTTCCACCGAATTCAAGTGCCACCCACAATTACGCGATTAACGCGCGGTCCGTTGTGCGCGATATTATCTGTGTAAAGTCTGGGAATAGAATCCGTTAAGATGGATGGTGCACGGCAGGCATAATAGTCTACGTTCCCGCCGGACTATTTTTCATTTCGATCTCTTAGACTCGGTTGCCGCTGAATTCTCCCCTTCCTCTCTTCGAGATAACGCGGATAAAACACCGAGGCGTAATGCTATTAAATCGGCAGGTTCACCTTGGCGGATCCCGGATTTCTTTGCCGCAGGAAAAAGCGAGAGAGCTCTCGAGCGTTTTCCCGGCTGCCTCGCCAAAAGTCGTGCCCTTAAAGGAACGAACCGTGTCTCCTTTCGCCGATAATATTTTTACAATGATTCCTCGCGTATACCGCCGACTAGATTATACTCGATTATTCGTAACGAGCGAAGAATGCCGAACATGGCCCCGAAAGAGTCGCGAATGTGCATGTGTTCGCAAAATGACCCCCCGCTCGCCCGAAGGACCTCGATATGCGACTACGAGAGCGGAGAGGGTATGCGCAACCCCCGGAGGTTATTAATTTCGTCCCGTTTGCCTCCGAATCGAACGATTCGACTTCTCGCGGACATCGTTTAGCTCCATGGAAAAAAAAAAAAAAAAACACCAAGGATTATTTCGTTGGATTTTACAGAAGTTGTACTCCGATGAAAATTTCAATAGTTCCTTAATGAGTTTCAAGCCCTTGATAATTAATTCCGCAAACTTATATTCCATGGCCGAGTTAATTTCCGGCCACGCAAATTAGGAATTTAATCAAATCTCGGAGATCGTTTAGGCAAGGCTGGGGAGGACGCACAAAAATGGCAATTAACTCCAACAAGATGTTATTAAATCCCACAAATCATTCCCGGGCTACGCCGCTCTTATTGTTGGAATGTCACGAGCCGCGTCCGCGCGCCGTTCAACATTTTTCGCGATTCCTCCCTAATTACGACCGCAAACTTAACGATGATCGTACTTTTCCAAATTACGTGGACGTCCGCGGGCAAAAAATTCAAGTTCGGCCAAGACGGGCTTTTGCTCTAACGGTTTAATTTTCCGTACCTCTGGGAAGCTATCGTACTCGCGGCAGGACTCCGAGGAGGGTACATTCCGGAGGAGTACAAAAAAAGGAGATGTATATTAAAACTTACGATCGGTCGTTGCCGTGCGAATAACAATCCTATAAAATCTTAGGTGCGATAAAAAGCGCCGAGTCTCGCGGCCGGCGGGTCTATATTTGCACTTTCGATATTGCGTGCCAAGCGGTGCCACTGGTAATCTCCGATCCTCATTAACGTCGTCGTAACCAACAAAACTTCCTGCGTTGTAGCCTACTAAAACCGGCCGTTGTTATTCGGCAGGGGCTGCACCAAAGGTTACCGACTCTTGAACCAGTTCCACGTGGGAATATAGCCACGTTTCCGATACTGCTCGAAGAAACGCTATCCGATCATTTCGTTTCTTAGCGAACTTTAATGGTCACTTTGAGCGGCGCTGCGAGTAACGTCGAACCGATGGAGCGATCTTACCTCGGGATTCTCCCCTCCTTCCTCGTAGGAATATGCTACGAGACACGATCGAGTGAAGGGCGAAGCGCGGACACCGCGCGATTCGTTAAGCGGATTTTGTCGCGAATAGAATCCGAGGCATCGTCGCGGATAAGGCGTGCAAGGAAAACGATTCTAGGATCCGTAGGAGTACGTTCGCACGTCGAGAGATGGACGAATGCGGATGGAAGAGGGGAGGATTTTTCGAATCGGGCAGGATCGTGGCGGAGCAATCCGACGCTCTACGGTTTCTACGGACGCGTCGTTCTTCGGTATCGCGAGCACACTTTCACGCGACACCGATTCGCCCGTCCAGGAATCGGATATATGGATACGTACTTCGTTCTGTCCGGCCGCCGATAAATATACGTTATCGATATTACATTCCGAGCGGTGTCCAGGCCGGCCGACCGATTCCACTCCCATCTTTTTTCGTCTCATCGTCGTCGAGAGGGAAAGAATTCGTGTCCCACGGGTCTACGGGGGTGGCACCATTTCTATTCATCTCGAAAAATAAAGGCGGGCCCGATCGCGCCTTCCGATAACCATGAATATTTTATCCGCATAATATCTCGCACACCCCTCGGTGCTCGCACGTACCCACCTCGACACGGCCATAACGGTACACGGATGCACACAGCCGCGCGCGCTTCTTCGCACGCTTTTTCTTCCCCCGCGAAGCCTTTCACGCTGCCGGCCCCACCGCTATCGGGACAGTGGTGCATCAACCAGAATAGACCTGTACGCGCGTACGAGCATACCGAACGCGTACACACGATATACGCGCGCGCGGCCCAACCAGTCGGAGTTACGGCCGGGATACGTGCTCCCACGTGCGCCCAAAGGGAAACACGAGTCGAGTCTATGCAAGATTTATGGATCCTCGCTAATTCATCGGAATGATTCGTCCGCGGCGCGTACGTCGGTACTCGACGCTTTACCTCAACGTTTCGCTCTCTTCGCTCGAACTCGCATCGCGTCCGCTACGACGAGCGACGCTCGGCATTATCTTTTCGATTCGTTCCGATCCGCTCCCAACGCGCATTCCAAGTAATGCCGGGATCAAAGGGACGGCGGATAGGCCATCGGCGGTGCAAGTTGTACAACGCAACGACGCTCTTGGCAAAAGATTGTGGTATACACGCGCGTACAATGTTCTCGGTCGTTTTAGGACAGCGCGTTCAACGTCCGCGCGGTTCGGTGCGGTGCAACTCGAGCCGGCGGGAAGTACGCTCGAAGGATAAAGCCGCGAAAGCACTGGGGTATCGCGGCTAAGGGAAGCTCGCCGATGGGCTCGACGCTCGGGAGAGTGCGCGCACGAATCTGTGCTCGCGACAGCGGTGTGCGCGCTGGCCGCGCCAGCTTTTCCGCGCGATCCTCCGGAAACGCGCGGCCGATAGAGGGAGGATCGGCGTTCGAAGGATCGAGCGCGGAGGAAGCTCGTCGATCTCCGGAAGAAGCGCCGGGCCCTTGGCCGGCCAATCGAGCGGAGCCTCGGGGGCAAGGTAGGAGGAAAGCGTCGGCGGCGGGCCCTCGCCGATGGCGACTCGCGGGCGGTGCGGGCGGTGCGGGCGGTGCGGGAGGAGCGGGAGGAGCGGCTGGCCGGAGCGCGTCTCGAGTGGCTCGCCAAAGCGGCCCCGTGCGTGGGTTGGCGCACCGGCGCGGTGCCGGTGCTAGTGTGCCTCTCGGCGCGAACGTGCGTGCGACCGCTTTGTCAGGGCCGAGCTCGCTCGCCGTCGGCCCGGCCGGTCTCGTCTTACTCGCCTCACCTAGGTTTATTGTTAGAGGGGCCGGCCCGCTCGGGGCCCCGAGGATTTAGTCCGACTCGCACGCTCCTCGGCGTACCACGTGCGCCCGCCGACGGGCGTTCCTCGCTTCGGTACGTCTTCGCCATCCGGCATCCGTCGATCCTCCTCCTCCTCCTCCTCCTCCTCCTCGGGCTTCTCTCCTTCTCTCCACGCCGAGCGCTCCTAAGGCGAGTCGTAAGCGAGGCTGATCGCGAGCGCGTCGGGAGATCCGAGCGGTGGCGGTGCGCGCATTTTCCCACGGTCCTGCGCCCGATCGCGGGCGCGCTTCGAACTTGGCCTCGTCCCGCCGCCTGGCCGCTTTCCCGAAATTCATCGCGAAATTCGATTCGCCTAATTTGGTGGATATCGCCGGCGAGAGGGGCGCTCGGCCGGGAGGGCCGACGGGGAAGGCCGGTCCAGGCGGATGCTCGGGGATAAAGGAGGAGAAATTGGGATTTCGAGAAGAGCGGAGTGCTGCGAACACGAAAAACCAATTGCTGGGTACTCGCTCGAGTGGGGGTGGGGGGGGGGGGGTTCGAGGGGGCTGCGGATGTCGCGGAGGGAAGGCCGAAAAAGCGGGGAGAATGGATCGGGATGGTGGAAGGCCGGCAGGTCGGCGCAACGCTCGTCCTTTGAACAAATATCGTTTGTGCCGAAGCGCGCTCCGGAGGAAACTGGAGCGCGAAAAAATCCGGGTGGAGGGCAAAATCGAAATTTGCATGCCCGTTCGGGTATTTGTATATCGAAAGAAAGAGGGAAAGCAAAACTACTCGCGCTAATCCCCGGTGGATCCATGGTGCGCGAAGATCAAAGATCGGAGCTTGGGTACCGGACGGTATAAACGATCGAGCGCGTAGCTGACGCGAGAACGATTTCTCGCAGTGACGGCGGTTTTTAGAATCGTCGTTCGCGACGGAAAAGCTGCCGAGGTTTCGACGCGCGCCTTCCGCAACGCTTTGCCGGGGTTCCGAGTATCCGTCTGGGCGCGACAAATACATCCTTGAGCGTGTCCTCGCCCGCCTCGCCTCTCCTTCTCCGCTCGCCCTCTCGCTCCTTTCATCTCCGAAACCCTAATTAACTTTGGTAATTATGTGTACGCCCGGACAGAAGAGCTTTGCTCTCGCGGTGGGCGTCGAGTGGTGGGTTGAAACGCTGGGCGGGGGATGAGGGATGAGGGATGAGGGACGAGGGACGAGGGGCGAGGGGCGAGGGGCGAGGGAGAGAGGGGGAAAAGTAGAAATGCGAGTTAGCGCGGCAGGAAAGGGTGGAAGGGCCAATGGCGTAAGCTTGCCTCGGTTGTACTTGGATAGAGCTTAAACGAAGATCTAGGGAGATTCGAGGGAATCTCGCACGGGTCCGTCTTTGCGCGGAAAGGGGCGGCATCCTCCCACGGAGGCGAGAATCGAGACTTTCCGACGTCCCGCACTCGACCGCTCGGTACGTGTTCGAACGAAAAGTTACACCGCCGATTAATCCTTCGAACGATGGGAAACGATGTAAAACTACGCCGGAGACCGTTAAAAAGTGATCGATAGCCCGATTGCCGTTAGAGACGACGACAACGAATTAACCTCGTGCTCGTGGTGGCCGCTCGATAAAGCGCGCAACGGAACAGGGCTTATGAACGAATAACCAACCTCGAATACGCCAGGAATAACGATCCGAATAATGCGGCGCGTATTTTCGAAAGGACGGTGCACAACGATTCCGCGACGAGAAAGCTTTTTCTTCCGATCCTCGGTCGGCCTCGGCTCGGACGCGGCGTATAAGAGTTTACGTTACCGTGCGTAAAATCCCGATTACCTCGCGAGCCGAGCGTGGTTCGTTCGATCGAGGATCGTATTACGGCCGCATTAACGATATTGGAGCACGGAAGGAAGGGTAAATAAAGATTTCTACGAGGAGGTATTGACCTTTGCGTTTTGGTTTAAAGCCATACCGGCTCGGCGTACTCGCGCTCGCTCGATATACGCGTCTCTCATTTTACGTCCGACTCGTGCACCCGTGCAACCCTCGTTATCTTTTTCGCGCAGACGCGATATCGCGCTTTCTTTGTTTACTTCCTGGATCTTTGCCATCGGCCGCTAATGTTATTTAACCCAAGTTTTTGGACCGGGTTTCTCATCTATCCGCTTTCCTCCTATCGGCATCGTCGTTCACCCGTTTTAGCGATCGTCTTCGATCCCTCGCCGAGGCTATACGATCGGCATGCTCTTTGATCGATCTTTAAACGATCCCTCTCACGAATGCGGTATCGAATACGCTAGTGGAAGCGCGTATCGCATACACCGGATAATACTCGGATAGAGTCGCGCGTGTCGCGTAGGCAAAAAAAATGGTTCTCGATGTAGGTGTCGTGCAGTCAGCCCGCGGTGTTCCCGACATTCTGAAATCAATTTATAAAACTACTCTCGGCCGTCTACGGCCATTTCGGCTATGCTTCTCCTCGCGTGGAAAATACGAAAAACTTGAAATACGATTTTGAAACGTTGTACGCATCGAGATTTACATGAATATCATCTCGGCCGGTGAGCTTTTTTTTATTCTTCCCTCTCGGCCGCTCGAGGAACCGCGTAGCCCCTCGACACGACGAGCGGGTGCAGAATGGTTTTGCGGGATATCCCGGCATTTCCCTACGGAACATTCGGCGCGTACAATTTAACTTGGTCGTCGAAGAAGCGTGCTCCATCGCAGGAGCCGGGAGGCGGCAAATAATAATTTCGCGGGAGCTTTCGGCGTGGCTCGTCGTTACCTCGAAGTAGGGGCCGTTTCCTGGCACGTACCCGCGCGAAGGTTGGCGCGGAAGGAAGGGGAACGGAAGCGGAAGGAGGCTCGAGGGCGGGCCGAATAATTAATCAAGGAAGGAATCTAATCGGCCACTTGGCGGGATTTCGGTTCGAATTCGTCCAAGTTGCTTGGCCGGAGCTGAACGCGCACGCACCAGACCTCGAGCACCTAGGGCTGCGAGGATTGCGCTGGGATTCGTGGTCGAGCGAGCGGATCGATTTTCGAGCACCCAGATCGCCCCTTCCGTTCCCCTCGGGCCGAAGATCGGCCCAACTTTGTCGCGTTGTCTCAGCCCCCGAAACGTCCATCGCCTTACGTCGGCTTCCCAACCAGCGGGCTGTGGCCCGAATGCTAGAATTTACCAAGGTGTTCGGCCGGAGGATTAATATCGTGACCGCGGCTCGCCGGTGTTGGGCCAGTGCGCGTTGGCCTCCTCCGACGTACGGAAGATCTTTTTTGAGATGCTGTCCCTCCATATCGCCTTTGACCTATGGCCCCAGAAAAAAAAAACGAGGTCCTGCTTTCGTTATGGGCGAATACGGCCCAACACCATTGGCCCGGTTGTAGGAAAATGTAATCAAAACGGACGGGTTTATTTTCACTTTTCTCCCCCGGCAAAGCCGTTTAGATACCGTCGTGCCAGGATATTTATCAGGGCCACTCGGACAGTGCGATTCCATATTCCTTTGAAATATACGGAGAAACCGGCTTCCCTCGCCTCGTAGATTTCGCTGTCGCCGCCGGACCAAAGAGTCCGGCACTCCGATCCACGTTTATTACCTTCGGCGTGTCGTGCGAAGCGTCGCTGACGTTAAAAACTTTTGAGCAATCTCGCGCCGGTGCTGAGCATCGTTAAAAAAGCTAATGCATCCGGTGAATTTTGTTTGCATTTTTTAGGGATTCGCGCGACCGTGAACGTAAAGCTGGGATATTATTAAAGGGCAGGAGCACCTTCGAAGACTATTATGGCCGTAGAAATCGCGCGTCGTCTTTCGCGAAGGACTTTGCCGAAGGGAAACAGAGGATTTGCCTGGCCATATCCGAGAGCCCTCGCTTTAGAGCACATTCTCAGGTAAATGAGATCTTATCCCCTGCCTTTTTGCGCGGAGCGAAAAAGTGCAAGAACATTATCCGCAAAGTGTTAACACAGACTGCACGGGGTACCCTTCCGGGATTTCTTAGCCATTCCCATCCTTAGCCTTTTCTCAAAATCGGCCGTCCACCGAAAAGTTGCCCCTTTTTCATCGCGCTACGCTCCTTTAACTCGTTGAAGCCGATCTTACGAAGCTCCGAATATACGAGACATCTTATCGGAACGACGATTATCCAAGGTACGATCGAGATTTTCTTAAACGAGCGTACAATGTGCCCGTGATATGTTAGTGCGTGAGCTGAAGAAATTCTCATAGATCGAATCGCCATCGGCGAGACAGTTTGGGCGTCCGAAATCTCTGCGTTAACGCCGTGGACGACGCTCACCGTACAACGTGTGGAAGCCAAAGAAGGAAGAAAAGAAGGAAGGCAGACAGGCGGGCAGGAAGGAAGGAAGGAAGGAAGGAAGGAAGGAAGGAAGGAAGGAAGGAAGGAAGGAAGGAAGAAAGGAGGGTGGGAGAGAGCGAGTGCGGGAGTGTGAAAGAAAGGGGGAAGCAGGAAGGAAAATACGCGAGGCATCATTAAAGTTCTCGCACTCTAATCGGAGTATAACGTTCGCGTTTACGTGGCCGGAACGAAAGCTATGCGGCACGAGGCACGATGAGGGGGCCAAGAATCGGTGGCCTAACGAGTGAGAAAAAGCTGGAGCCGTGCCAGGACGTACGTCAGGGACGAGGAGTATTGCTGCTGTACTTGAGCTTCTGCGCGCTCTTGCCTGCCACCATTTTATCCGGTTAGTATCGACCGTTATTTCTGATAATCCGCGTTCGTCGACGCCTTCCGGAATCTCTCGCGTACGAATATTGGCATCGAAAGACAGGATTAGATACCGCGCGATACGGGGGTCGTGAAATTATCCCCGAATCCTTGGAACGGTATACGCACGTAAAACCTCGGGTACGTAAAACCCGAGAATCCGAGCGTTTAATACGATTAGAAACGTAATAAAACGATCGTCATCGATGCCCGATACGTTGAAAAATTCCAATACCGGGATGATAACGTTAGCGCTCCGAGAAGACGGTTTCAGCGAGCGGTGATTCTTTCAAAAATAAACTCGAAGGTGGTCTCTCGGACGAATTCGGTCCGATGCGCGGAGACGCGTAAGTATGAACCCGTCTGCGTTTCGGTGGCGGAATGAGAACGAATTACGCGCACGAGTATTTAAACGCGGTGCGACGACCGTACTGCAAATTGCGAGTCGCATTAATAATTAGCCCGTAATCGTCTACGACTACCATCCCGAGGATTCGCGAAGCAGAATCGTGTACTCGCTGCCATTTACGCCACCATTACGAGCGTGCGATCCTTCTATTTTCTTCGTACCTACGTTCCTTCCCGCTCCCCGTTCTCGTCGCCGTTTTGACAACTTGATCGAGCGACGGTACGAAATTACATTCTTCGTCCCGAAACCACGAGAGTAATGTTCTTTTTTCATTTTTTTTTCTATCCAGGAAACGTCCGTCGGTTCGTTGTAACGATGACAAACCGGGCGTGCGCGTGTTTTCATTCAAATTTCTCGTAGTCGGCATTATTTGGCGTGAGGCACCAAAGGAACGTATTTTTTCAAAGCCGATATCACGGGGAAACGGATGTTCGCGGAATACGGAGTCGCTCGAGAAGGGAATCGGTGTTGGATACTGCGCTTTCCACGGCCGAGGAGAACCGAATATCCCCGATACGTATGCCTGTCTTCGCTCGCGCGTTTTCTTTTTCTCTTTCGTTCTTTCTTTTCTCTTTTTTTTTTTGTTTGAGAGACACGGGCTTTATGTCGGCCACGTGCTACCATAAAAGTCTGCGGAAACCGGTGTTCGCGGGTTCGTAGAGTGTCGGTGGGCTCGCACGTGCCAGGATGTACAAGAACTTTCGTCGAATCGCCGTTAGAGCAAATGGGAGTAATAACTCCTTCTCCGCCTTTTTCGGATTCGCGCATTGACACTCCGAGCGGTCTTACTCGCGGGGAATTTGCGAGGAAAAATCTCGACTATCGCTTCTCGGCATTGCCTTTCGAATTTACGTCTTGATCCAAAGAAGCCGCTTTTCTTTGGCGGCAATTCTCCCAAAGGACTCTTACCCCCGTAAATATATTTCTTCCTACGGGCAAACATTTCTACGATCAAGTATCCTATGTTTGCGCGTTCGGCCAACACTGCAGGCGTGTATCGCCGGACGTAGCGTCGCACAGGTTCGATCGTTTCCGCGAATCTAATGCGACGTCGAGCGATACTGCGTCTCAAGCGTCTAGCCTTGTCGCTATGATGCGCACGTCAAGACCATTCGATCCAAGGAGTTTACGCGGCTTTTGATCCTTAGACATTTATAGGGACAAAATGAACGATGACTACGAAACGATTAGAATATGCAAAACCGCGGCGGAGCTTACGATAATGGAGGGTTAGCCGGGTGTATTGTGTAACCTGTAAGCAGAAACCGTTCCTAACTTTCGTCCGTGTCAGCTTAGGGAAATTAGCTCGAGGGCAAGTTTTTCTTACTGCATATTTAATATTTCTCGACCGCTAGAAAATTCCCCGTATTAAATTTAATGTATTTCGGAAAATTCAAGTAGGGTAGCTCGCCATTTAAAGCTATGCAAGAAGTTTCGTGGAAAAAGATTTACGGCATTCCGCACTAATAGCATTTGGAAAATGTTTCGTGCCCCTACGAGTTTAGAATTTATATCGGAAACTTTGCGAACGAGGAGCACGGCATAAAAAAAAAAATATATATA